>JAJAGP010006783.1:0-18294 GCA_025084515.1 Ancistrus triradiatus | reverse complement strand
CTTCCTCTCCGTCTCTTGCCTGGCAGCTCCATCTCCAACATCCTCCTAAAAATATACCCACTATCCCTCCTCTGCACATGTCCAAACCATCTCAGTCTTCCCTCTCGAATTTTGTCTCCCAATTTTCCAACCTGTGCTGTCCCTCTGATGATCTCATTCCTAATCCTGTCCACCCTAGATACTCCTAAAGAGAACCTCAACATCTTAAGTTCTGCGACCTCCAGCTCTGCTTCCTGTCTCTTTGTCAGTGCCACTGTCTCTAAGCCATACAACAAGGCTGGTCTCACTACTCTCTTATAAATCTTTCCTTTCACTTTTGCTGTGATCCTTTTGTCACACAGCACTCCTGACATTCTTCTCCACCCACTCCATCCTGCCTGTACTCTCTTCTTTACCTCCTGTCCACACTCCCCATTTCCTTGGACAGTTGCATCCATAGCCAGGAGTCCAAGAGAGCATATTTGGCCATGCTCCTTGGGTGGGAAGGATGGTATTCCAGTCTCCACTCTGTAATAGACCCTAACCAATCATGGGTGAGTGAGTCCAAGAATACTGAATAGGGAAGTTAGAGCCCCAATTTACATATTATCAGCTGTCTCATGATGTTGTATGAGCAGATGCTGAAAATAATATGACTCAGAGGAAGCACATATTAATACTTTCTCACCCAGATTTGTGATTTGGGGAACTTGCTAATGGGCAAAAATTACCAATGACTAATTTGTGAAAAACAAAAATCTACAAAACAGTTAAGCCTTTGCCATGTCTCGTTGTTACTTAAATTTTGCCCTGGACCTATGAGGCTAAGATAATGGAAGTTTAATCCACCCTTAGAAGGTATTCATTCATTCAGTCATTTACTTTCTTATATACTTGATCCTAGTCAGGGTCGCGGGAATGCCAGTGCCTAGCTGGCAGCCCAGGATGCAAAGCAGAAACAACCCTAGACAGGTACCAATTCATCGTAGGGAACATGCACTCACACACACATTAGGGGCACTTTAGAGACACCAATTAACCTAACATGCATGTCGTTTTGACTGGAAACCAGAATACCCGGAGTAAACCCACATGGACACGGGGAGGACATGCAGACTACACACAGGAAGGACCCAGATCGCTCCACCTGGGGTCCTGGATTGAACCCAGGACCTTTCTCGCTGTGAGTTGACAATGCTACCCATCATGCCACCCTGCCACCCAGAAGGTATTCAGGCATTAAATAATAAATAAAGCGGTTTAAGGCACAGAATCAGCAAAAGAATGAACAAAACACCGCCCTTAACTCTAACATAATTTTGGTAACAGATGACCAGACTGTGTGCAGGTTGTTTGAACTGAACACAGAGATACAGTTAAGACAGCTACAACTAAGAAGCGAAGTGAGTGCAACATTTGTATTGATTTCTACTTAATTTGTCTTACAATGTAATCTCTGACATTTCCCATCCAGTAGCTAGTTCTTCCCTTTCACCTGATAGTGAGTGTAAGAGCTAATACATGCTTTTCCATCTTATGAACTACATCTTCATAATGCAAGTAACATGGCAAATGCTTAATGATGCCAGAACAGTTATGGGGAATGGGATCTTTAAAATATCAGTATTGAGTCTGCCTAGATATGTTTGTGTTCCTGAAATCTTCAAAATCTGAGTCATCTTTCCAATGCCTCTCAAAGGTTTGCTCCCCTCAGCAGTATCCACCAGGCAGATTTTGTTGCTGGGCTAGTTTTATTAGCAAGAGTGATTTAAAAAAAATATGTAGGTATTTTATTCACACTAGCATCTCAATCCCAGATTGCACACCACTGAGGACATTTGCTTTAAAATCCCCTAGATTTGTCAGGAACCATTTATTCTGGTCAAGGTTGTGGTGGGTCTGGAGCCTCTCCAGGTAACACTGGGTGTGATACAGCCTGGATAGGACACCGGTTACCGGGCACCAAATGTAGGGCATCACATTCTCACTCATCCGTACTCAATCAGACTAGACTGTAATCCACCTTTTGGGATGTGAAGCCATACCCCGCCAAAATTAATTTGAATACAATAAGGTGTTTTCATACAATAACCTACTAATCGGACCACTAGCAATATCTCTGCTGATTAACAGAAGCTTAGAAGTGCGTACCAGGTGATTTGGTGCCAAGCCATTCCTTTGAAACTTCCATGTGCTACTTTGTGATGGGTTTTAAGGTGACATGACTGTATAGTGTATAATGCTTACAACACTAGATGGGCTTCTTTACCTTTTTAGCTTGCTGCACCTCATCTGTCGATTTGGACCTATTCTTGACAGTTTGCTTTTGGGGTGAGGTTGTCTGTGGCCCAAGAAATAAAGCAGTACATCAGGTCAGAAGCAATACAAACTCTGCCTTAAATTGAGATTTCAGTATGGTTTGCGCTTTCATATGCTCAATCATATTGCACCCACGTTATCTCTGCCTTGTTCCATGGTTGTGGTTCTACTCCAAAATGTAGATCAGTCAGATGACGCTCTGACCCCTGTGATGTGTCAGCAAGACGTTCTCTGTGAAGAAAAGAGGAAATGGTCACACTGGGGATTTAATCTGTCACCATCAAAGAGAGATGAACAATCAGCGTCTTATCCTATGCAGCGCTCCGAACATTTCCTGTTTGGTTAAGGGCTGTTTTCTCTCAATAGTGTGTAGATTGAATTGAAGATTTCTCAGCCAGCAAGCAAATAATTGCATGTTCCAGGCACAGGGCAGTTTAGTGCACGTCTCGCATTTACCTGAATTTCAGTTGGTCATTGGTCATTCGATATATTGAAACTTCATATTGTTTGAAGCAAAATGTCTAGCTCAAATAGGTTTTTTTAGCTCTGGGGATTTTTTCAATTCATTTTCAGATCCCATTGCTGTCTTGCAGCCAGGTCAAGCATCACACTAGCACATCATTTGGCAAGTGGGAGAGAGGTGAGGCTCGATAACAGCACAACAGCGACCCCTTCTGAGCCCTGAGCGATTGACTGTCTCCCTTTCCAGGGTACTCTATGTGTTTACCAGCACCCCCTGAATTCCTGGACAGTCTCTGGACCCACCATCCTGTGGGCTCTGCTCAAACATACAGCAGGGTATATGAGAAAATAAAAAAATTACAATATGATAAATATATAGGCCTGCTTTTGATTTGTGATTGGGCTATGTGTTATTTAAGAAATGTTTTCATCGTAACTTGGCTTCAGCAAAAACAAAATTAACGGGGGTGAGACCATGTCATATGGGCACAATTTATAAGTGAAAAGAGTATACAGCAATCAACTGCATCAGTGTTAAAAACAGGAGGAACCAATGGACCAACAGCTTCGGCGGAAACTATCAAAAGTGTTATGCATGCATGTGCACTTAATTGTTATAACCAGTAATACTGTAGGGTGTTGATTTACCTGCTAAATGTCACGGTGTTGGACAACAAGTATGTTTTTCTGTAGTGACACAACCACAGGAATATGGTGTGTGGAGGAAATAAGAAAAAAAGCCAAGAGTGCATGTAACCATCATGTCAGTGGTTCGAAACGACTCATCCACCTATTACATTCAACATGGGAATAAAACAAGCTGTGGCACCACCGAGGGTGCGTCATTAGCTTTCTCTGCTCATGCCATCAAGTCAAACAAAGCCATTTGCCAGGTATGCAGGCTTACGTGCCAATCAATCAAAAGCCAAGTAAGGAAGAAGATCCAACTCTTACTCTGCCATTCGATTAATCTATAGGTCTGAAACCACAATGACGGTGGATCCATGGCAACACGAGCACCAGAAGTTGACAGGCTGAATTGGTGCACACGTCAGGAGAAAATGATCCCACATAGCACACACCTGTTTCCGTGATGTTTCGTGTGGCCACACTGGGCCTTTGTCTGTGGAATTTATACAAGGCAAAAATGATACTGATTCGCTGTGAAATATGTCACAATCAACAGGTTTATTTATTTTTGAATAAAGGTCAACTTCGGAGAACTGACACACAAATTTGCATCATCAGTGAACAGTAGGTGAGCCATTCTACCGAATGGGTTCCGTTGCGATTTCAAATGTAATGTATATAATTTAATAAAAACTACCTAGAGCACTGAAAAATAGCATTTGTTAGCTGTCTCTGGTCTCTGCACTTTACAATGAAATACAATAAATAAAATCCTTCAGAAAGCTTGTTTTTTGTATTGTTGTGTCAAGTCAAGTCAGATTTATTTATATAGCGCTTTTTACAATGGAGCATTGTCTCAAAGCAACTTTACAAGTTTAGATTATCTCCTAATAACTACGTCCAATCCCAAATTGAGCAAGCCTAGTGCGACAGTGGCAAGGAAAAACTCCCTGAGTGTTATAGGAAGAAACCTTGGGAGGACCCAGACTCAAAAAGGGACCCAACCTCCTTGGGCGGCGTAGATGATAAATCTAAGAGCGAAACTAAAGTCATGGAGTCAAAGTTCGAATAACCCATATCCCATTTATGCTTTAAATATTTCTTCATAAGAAATACTTAATAATTTACTTTAAATTACATATTTTAGTCATGTCCCCAGGTTTTTACTCGTTACAACAAGTCATGTGTTCAATAGGAAGTTGGATCACCAAAATCTTCTGAAGATCATGGGAAGACCAAAAATACGTTCTCTCTTTTTTGTTCTGTGTATTTGATATTTGATGATATTGTAGCTATGACTGAGAAGTGTCATCTCAACTTACTATTCTGTTGCCAAAATGATAAAAAAAAAAATTTGGTAAATCATTACAGTGTGTTCAGTGTCCTAATGCTCTTCTTAAGGATGCCATGTGGCTACATTTTATGTATTTGCTAATTCTGTGCTGAAAATTCATTCCTGGTACTCATACCAAAAATTGTCATATAAAAAATAACAGGACTGAGTAACAGTAATGGGAGAAACAATGTAAAAATAAATAAAGTTACCTGAGATTGACCAATATGAATAATTAAATATGTTTGTTGTTGGATTCAGTGTTGAAATGACTTGGGTGATGAAGGCACTCTGACTCACTGTGTGGACCAGTGGTCTCATTGTCATTCTTTTCAGGCAATCACTGAATGAAACTGATATTTGAAATTAGTTTTTGAACTTTTAAATTACTCTTTGATTAGTCTTTGATCTTTCAGATTACTTTTTGCTGTTTAAAATTCGTTTTGAACTTTTAAAATTGGTTTTAATGAATCAGTTAAATTAGTTTTCTTGGTCTGTCATCAGTTGCATACTGACAGACCAAGACCAAGCTACTCAGGACAGGTATGCTGCCATTACTTCCACTGCTACCTGTTCTATCATATTTCCCTGGTAAACTGAAGGATTGTACCTTTTGTTTTGTACAAGGAGTTCATCAGTGTACACTACACAGTTAAGGTACTTAATGGTCACTCGATGACTTAATGTCAACTTTATCATTATGTAAATCCTGCACAACAAAAGTCACCATATGTTGTGTTTTGAAGGCTGGCATGATGGTCAAAAAAGGAGACTGCAAGTTCCATGTTCCACATTGGTTCAAGTCGGTTTATGCTGGTTTGTGCTGATGATGATTAAGCTGGTGAACTCACAGGGTTTTGTTTGTAACCCAGTATACCAGTGTCCAAAAGACAACATATGTTTGTCATTGATGGTTTTTAGGAAGGTGGAGTGGAGTTGTCATGGACAGTGGAGTTGCCATGATGCAAGTACTCAATGATCTATATGTTTACATTTACATTTACAGCATTTAGCAGACGCCCTTATCCAGAGCGACTTACAATTGATACAATCTTACAATCCAAGCAATTGTGGGTTAAGGGTCTTGCTCAAGGACCCAACAGTGGCAGCTTGGCAGAGGTGGGATTTGAACTCTCGACCTTCTGGTCCATTACCAGTTAGAAGAAACTAATGCTACCAAAACGCAATATATTCTGTTCTTTGCTTGTCTAAAGCAGGGCTATTTTATAGCTCAGGAGACTTAATAGTGATTCCCCCTTATGTTTCATTTATGTATCATCTTTGTCTCAGATATATCACCTAAACTTTCTTAGGAGAATTAGAATTGGACAAAACTATATTTGATATTAAAGCAGCCATTACTTTTGATTATCTCAAGAAATTAATTGGTTACAAGCTCAGCTTGAGGTTTTAACCCCAGATTTCAGGAGCACTGAGCCAAATAAATAAGCTGCCTGACAACTCTAAGTTGTCAGTGAAGATGTATGCAATAGCTACATCTTTTTTTCCCCAAATTTTTCCCCAAATCTATTTCCACTTATTCCTGGTTGGGGCTCTGGCACCTACTGTATCCTTGGGGAATACAGGATACAAATGGTAGCATGCCTTGAACAGGATGCCAGTCCATAATCAGGCTGGGTAGGGGTCACTGTTGCAGCACTGGTGGAGGATCTCCTGACCAGGTTATTATCCTCAGACACAGACAACTGTGTTTGCATGTGACACCCCACCCAGGTGAAAGGCACCGGCAGGACTCAGACCCTGGGTTCCTGTGGTAGTGGGCTCTTGCACCACCCAAAACTGCACAAAAATGTTTTGTTTTGTTTTTTGGGCGGGGGGTGCCATAAAATAATGGTCTAGCATGGCTTCATTGTGGCCTTTATTTGATAAATTGTAGTTATTATAAAGGTGCTTCACATTAAACCAAAGAAATATTGGAATGGATGAGAATTTTTTAAGTTCATTTTGAGAGCTCAGATGGTGAGCAGAATGTGAGTGTTTATTTAGATCTCTGTTAAAACCCAAGAGGAGACCTGTGAGATTACATTTGTTCAGGAAAATAACCTGAGAAACAGGAGACTTAAGTAAACGTTCCATGTTTGCGCACTCCATCTCACTGTCTAGGAGAAAATAATTGTAGGCGATAGGCATTAGTCAGGAGATCTCCATTGTGACTTTCATTTCATATGGGTGGATACTCCAACAATACCAGGCAAAAGGTCAAAGATGCTTACTGAAAAGGATAATATGTATATTGTGTCCTTTCGGTATCTTAATCACCTTTGTGAGTGTAAAGGGGTTCAAATGATTGTGACACAAGCTTGGGTCACAAAAATTCATCATGAAACAATTAGAATTAGCATTGTATCTGCCACAGGCAAATGCTGTAAGGAAGCCTTGGTGTCCCTTCAATTTCACTGAAATGCAGTAGTGAAATGTTGACCAAAGGGTTTATATTATTCAAAATCTTCTTTAAAGCCCCTAACACAGAGCCACTCGGTGAAGGCCATGCATCTCTGGGTGTCTATGGTATGTTTACTTATCTGCTGTTTGGAAAAGGATGAAAGATTAATGCTCAGTGGAAAAATGGCTTTTAAAAGGGGGGGGGGGTGCCTTCTGCACCATGAGAAAAATCTTGGCAGTTACTGGACAATGCGCTTTTTATTTGTCCTGCCATGACAAACGGCTTCTCTTATGATGATTGGTTAACCTATAAATGGGTGGAACCTCGTAACCAGCTGTCAAACAGTAAATTAGGAACTAGGCATTACGAACATGACTGATTTCTCAGCCTTCAATAAATCCACGCCAGTAAGTCTTACAGTTTATATATAGCATTTACAATTTACAAAGATAAACAAACAAGATGTGTTAGCTTTGTTTTAGGCATTGTAACTAATTGCAGTTCCATTGAATGGATAGAGGCAGCACTCCACCATGGCTGGCCAGTTAAAAATGTTATTGACTGCTTCATATCTATTAGAGGCTGTACATATATAAACATGCATTTGTGCTTCCTATATATTAAAAATCAACAGCCTGGTATCAACGGTAATATGAGACCTTACTAACCTAATCAAGACATATCATTCAAATGGTACCAGGTAACAGGTAAACAATCTTTGATGAAGAAACAAAAATGTATGTTATATTCTTTCAGTATTTAATTACCATTGTTAAGTGTAAGTACAAATACGTTCAAATAAAAGTGACACAAGCTGTGATACAACACTGGGTCGGGTGGGACAGAGGGAACACACATCAAGACCCTGCCTTGCTGTCACATCTCTCAGAGGGTGTTTTTGAAGTCCAGTGATGCAAACCAGTCATGCCACTGTCACAGCTGATGAGTGTTCACTATTTATACCACTAAAACACTGATGTGAAATCTGAAGTAAGATCCCAACCCGATTTATTGTTAATCACATGTCAGTTTGATTCAAATGTCAAGTGATTTAGGGGAACAAAAATGGCTGCAGTACACAAAAGCATGCCTGACCAAAGGATTGATACTGTATTCACACTAATGTAAATCTTTTTTTAAAACTGCTCTTATTCTCTATAGGGTTCTGAAAAAGTTTATTACTTATGATCGAATGACGCAGTGAAATGATACTCTGCTCATCGCCATGGGCCATATCAATTGGCTGCCCGGGTGCCATAATAGTTCCATCGGAAAACCCACCCATTTATGATGATTAGTCTGTGCAGCACCGAGGCGCACGTGGTTAGCACTGTTATACTGAAAGTGAAAGCTAAAATGCAGTGATGTTTAACGATTACTTTTGCTGTGCTTATGGAAAGCACCAGTAAATACAGTGTTATACAAAATTAGATGATGCCTTTTTTAATCCCAACAATAACAATAACTATTTCCAGATGATTTGCCCTATGTGCCATCAAAGACGATTGAAAGCTTCACGCTTCAACAGTGTCACCAAGGTAATAGGTCTGAGATGCTTTTGAAACAGCACATCTATAATGATTTTGTACCTCAAAAAACATTTCTAACATTTCATCAACTGAATTATTGTCTCAACTTGTAACAAGGTGGGACTGTGGTAGCCTAGTGGTTAAGGTACTGGACTGTGGACCAGAAGGTCCAGGGTTCAAATCCCACCTCTGCCAAGCTGCCACTGTTGGGTCCTTGAGCAAGGTCCTTAACCCACAATTGCTTGGATTGTAAGACTGTAGTAATTGTAAGTCGCTCTGGATAAGGGTGTCTGCTAAATGCTGTAAATGTAAGGTTGAGGCAAGTGTTATGCATCAAATTGTTGTCCACATCAATGTGTGGACCCAAGGTTTTCCAGCACAATGTTACACAGAGTATCACACGCCTTCTTCAAACAGTGCCTCCTGGTACCATGACTTTCCCTGGTAAATGGAGGACAGGACTTGGTGATAAATCTGACCAGAGTCAACTAGAATTATCGATTGGCCCCTTGTTAATGTCACTCAGGTCTTTAGTCCTGAACATTTCTTCCACATCCAACACAAGATTTAGGTTAGGCGACTAAGAGATAAATGTCAAAAGCATAATTCTTTATTGAACCATTTTGTGTAGATTTGGATATACAGTCTGTCTCAAAAGTAAGGACGCACCTATATGAAATGAGAACGGGGTTGGTGTGTGACGCATCAAACTGGGGGAGAATTTCATCAGAAAAACACCATTACCCACAGTGCAGTTGTCAAACGTCTTGCAAAAATCAGAGAATCAGGTTCTGTTGCCAGTAAAAACGAAAGCTAGACCACCAAAAACCACTACAGATCTACAGTGGTGCTTGAAAGTTTGTGAACCCTTAAGAATGTTCTATATTTCTGCATAAATATGACCTAAAACATCATCAGATTTTCACACAAGTCCTAAAAGTAAATAAAGAAAACCCAGTTAAACAAATGATACAAAAATATTATACTTGATCATTTATTTAATGAGGAAAATGATCCAATATTAGTGAGTGGCAAAAGTATGTGAACCTCTAGGATTGGTAGTGAATCTGAAGGTGAAATTAGAGTTAGAACTAGAATTAGAACAATGAATTCTGAACTATTTCAGAGAATTCTAAAACGAAAATGTCAGGCGAAGGTGGGTCATGCAGCAAGACAACAACTCTAAGCCCACAAGCCGTTCTACCAAAGATTGGTTAAAGAAGAATAAAGTTAATGTTTTGGAATGTCCAAGTCAAAGTCCTGACCTTAATCCAGTCAAATGTTGTGGAAGGACCTGAAGCGAGCAGCTAATGTGAGGAAACCCACCAACATCCCAGAGCTGAAGCAGTTATGTACAGAGGAATGGGCTAAAATTCCAGGAAACGTTTAGTTGCAGTTATTGCTGCACAGGGGGGTCACAGCAGATACTGAAAGCAAAGGCTCACATACTTTTGCCGCTCACTAATATGTAATATTGGATAATTTTCCTCAATAAATAAATGACCAAGTATAATATATTTGTTTAACTGGGTTCTCTTTATCTACTTTTAGTACTTGTGTGAAAATCTGATGATGTTTTAGGTCATATTTATGCAGAAATATAGAAAATTCTAAAATTCTAAACTTTCTAGCACCACTGTACCAACAGCAACCACTGTTCTGGCCTCCCTCAGCAAGAGCCCACATTGTAGCACTCAGCGTCTTTGGAATGTGGGGTTAGCCATGCCTCAATTCAGTGAATTGCTACCCATAAATGGCAACCCTTACAAAAATCAACAAAAAAATCACAACATGATAGACACCAAACCCTCACTGGATGATTGCCTCACTAAGTTCATGGTATGTGGTGGTGTATTGATGGAAACAGTAAGAGCCCATTACGACACAAAGGTTGTTAAGATGCCGCCATGTTCCTTAAGTAATGAGGCATCATCTGATTTCGTCCAACAAGATGACCACCCCATTCATTACAAACACACCATTAGAGTCAATTATTGCTATTAAAACAACAGAATGAGCATTTCGGTCATAACGCTCTTTAATCCTTATTCACTTTTACTCTTTCATCTTCTCCCCGTTAATGAAGACTAAGGGGTACCCCCCCTTTAATATGCACATAATTTAATTTATGCCTGGATTTCCCTCCTATGTACAGTGTAATTTTAGGATCCTTGACGACAAAAGACATTTTTTCATAAGCTATCTTCACCATTCACTGATTCTGATAAAATCCATAAGCTGTCTCGTTCAAATCAAGTATCATGTAAGTAAAGATGTCTGTTAAATGTGCAAAGAATTATGTTAGGCTGCTCGATATATTTGAGTTAAACAATGTTTTAGCCAAAACAGACTGGGAAAGCACAACAGAGACTCCATGGCCACTTGCCTAGTGGCTTAACTAATGAATTTTTAATTTGTTTACTTCTCCTCTGTGTGTACTAGTAACGGATATACAGTCATGTGAAAGAAAAATGTAGGCTGTTTCAACATATTTGGACATACTACAGTGTGGGGGCAGGCTGGTCTGCGTCATGCGACACACACAGACCCAGCACTGACCCTGAAACGCAGACATACACCCGCACGTATTGTGCTTGGAAACCCTGGCAGTCCTTTCAGGTGTCTGACACTTCCTGATAATGATGGCTTGACCCCTTGCCATTCCAAAACACAACTCAATCCAAACCTTGCTAGAGATGGGAAACAAACCAGTGGTGATTCACAGAGATGAGCTCAAATAAACTCAAAATGAGTTTTGAGTTGTGTTTTAGAATAGGGAGTTTTGCCACTTCCCTGATCAGGCATCCATAATGACCAGAAAAGACCAGGTGCCCTTGTTAATCTGGAAGGGTCAGATGCCTATTAGGGTTTCCTGTGCCATATGTACAGGTGCATGTCAACAGAGGCTCTAGAACCTTGGTAATGTGACTGTGACTTCCTTTTGCCTAAATTCTTATGTGATAAAAGTAAGTACATATTCACTACATATATTCCCTGGACAAAATAATTAGTCACCTTGCTTGTTTATGGTGACAGTAGTTTCAGGCTCCTGAAGATGGCATTGCATGAGGACGATCAGGCTAAAGATACCTGCAGGGTGTGCCAGGAGATTCATAGATTGAGAAGAGGTGGTACAGTGCAGTGAATGTTTTGTTTGATATATGGCAAATGGGTCGCAAAGCAGATGTTAACGATTGGCAAATAAGAGTGATTGCATCTGGGTGTGCCAAAGGCCATAGTGTGAAGGAAGTAGCCGAATATGCGTCCAGCAGCAGTGGCAAATATCCCAGTCTACAGTAAATTCTCGTCAGAATTGTGGTCTACAGATGAAACAGTTAGGTATGTTGCAGTCACAGATGGCTAATTTTTTGTTCAGTGTGTAAAACATCAAATTGAAATCAGGTGCAGGAGATCAGATACCAATGAGTAGAATATTACTAAAGAATATCTGGTGTAGTTTGCTTTCTTGTTATTGGAGTGTGTGCTATCACAATGTCTCTCTAATGTCTTCAGAAAGAAGGTGGTAGATGCCAATGAGTCTGGGAAAGAGTTTAAGAAGATGGCCAAAAAGGCTGATTTCCAGATTATGGAAATCAATCATTCCACTGTCTGGAAGATCCTTCATAAGAGGGCTTTGCTTCTGACCACAAGCTTTACCACGCCCCCCAATGAGGAGTGAGTTAATTAATTATTAATGAGGAGTGAGTTACTTAATTAAATGGCTACAATGCACAATAAGGTAGAAAGTAATTGGACCCTATATAGCCTATAGCCGCTGGCCCCAGCCTGCTCCTTCACACTTCAAATCTCTAGAACTAGCTCTGGAACTCCCACTGGCGAGCAGATCAAAAGATGCTGAAGAAGTTTCCAAGAACCTCAAAACATTGTCACATGATCTGCAGAGGACTGTAAGACCACCTGTCAAAAAGTGGAAGTGAGTTGAAGTTGAAGTGAGGATAATGGTCCCAACCTTATTAAATTCACAATTAAATTCACCAATAAATGGGAGAAAGAGAGGATTATGGGATTGGCTAGGCAAAGCCCAGATCTTAATTCCTTCTGAATGATGTGAGGGCTTTTAATATAGGCTATACATGTGAGAAACCCATCAACCATTACACAAAAGAAAGAATGCATGGAGGAATGGCCATTTTTCCACCAGTAGATGTCAGAAACAGCAGATGCATGAAGTAGTTTCTGCCATAGGGTGCAATACCAGTAACTGAAGCCAGAGGTGTACATACTTTTTCCATGGAAAACATATATCTCTGGGGTTTTTTTAAATAAAGGGTTGTAAATCAAAAATATATTGTTTTGGGGTAATTGCATAATATTTATCTATATTGTAGTGTTTAATTGGACATCAAATGTGCCCACATATGTCAAGCAATTTATGTGGTATACTTAATATGTCACAATATTGCACAACGTAATTAAATGCATATATCTCTGAAAAAGATACAGTGTGGTCAGTACAGTGAGCAATTATCACAAGAAAGAGTTGCTGGAAAACACATCATTTCTTCCTAAGAGAATGTATCATCTACATACAAAAAACAGAGTAGGTTTAAAATAAACTCTTACCTTTTTCCAGCTGTTGTTTGACTCTCTGCTGCCACTGCAGACAGGTAGATGTGGAAACAGCACAGTAATTTGATCACCAGCTCTATAGGCGTTAACAAAAGAAAGATATACAATTTGATATCCACAAATAATGCTAATGCTGAGAGAAGGAAGCCTCACCTTAGACACTCATCACTCTTTGTAACTGTCCTCCGTTGATCTCTCCCTCTCTTCCCATTCCCCCTTGTCTCATTTTCTCCCTTCCAGTCCCCACCTCCCTCTCACACTCCCTCCCCTCCCTTAGCTTTAAAGCTGTGATGGTTCATCTAACTCTGAATTTGATTAAAGGTTACCTCCTCCTCCTCCTCACTGTCTGTTCAGGCAGACAGACATTTGTAGAAAAGAGCACTTTTGGAAGTGACTTTCCTAATGACAAAATTGGACTGTTTGTGACTAATACTCACAATTAGAGAGTGAGACAGTGAGAGAGATGCAGAGAGGTGATGATGGTGCCTGTCTATTAGCAAAGAGAAAAGCACAGCAAGCATCCATCAGCATCCAGCGGTCAGCAACATCTCAGACTGTCCATTATTGTTCTATCTCTATCTCCTCCATTCTCCTCGTTCTTGCCCCCAGGCAGTTCCATTCTTCACAAACAAATGCAGGAAAGGCAGGAGATAGTATAGTAGTCTACAAAAAAAAATTCATTTAGCCTGCCTTCTTAACAAGCTTCTCCAAACCTGTGTGGTCATTGTGGATGTGGGTGACTGACATTTTTGATTTTATTCTTAAATGTTAAAAAAAAAAAACACAGATACTCTATATACTAACCAGCCACTTTATTATGTACACCTACAGTGGTGCTTGAAAGTTTGTTGAACCCTTTAGAAATTTTCTATATTTCTGCATAAATATGATCTCGAAAAACATCATCAGATTGTCACACAAGTCCGGAAAAGTAGATAAAGAGAAAACCCAGTTAAACCAAATGAGACAAAAAAATATTGTACTTGGAAACGTTTTATAGGACTTTATTGGGAAAATGATCCAATGTTTCATATTAGTGAGAGGCAAAAGTATGTGAAACCTCTAGGATTAGCAGTTCATTTGAAGGTGAAATTAGAGTCAGGTGTTTTCAATCAATGGGATGACAATCAGGTGTGAGTGGGCACACTGTTTTATTTAAAGAACAAGGATCTATCAAAGTCTGCTCTTCATAAGTGTATCATTGCACGAACAAAGGAGATTTCTGAGGACATCAGAAAAAGAGTTGTTGATGCTCATCAGGCTGTAAAACGTTACAAAACCATCTCTAAAAAGAGTTTGGACTCCACCAATCCACAGTCAGACAGATTGTGTACAAATGGGGAAAACTCAAGACCATTGTTACCCTCCCCAGGAGTGGTCGACAAACAAAGATCACTCCAAGAGCAAGGAGTGTAATAGTTGGCGAGGTCACAAAAGATCCCAGGGTAACTTCTAAGCAACTGAAGGCTTCTCTCACATTGGCTAAAGTTAATGTTCATGAGTCCACCATCAGAAGAACACTGAACAACAATGGTGTGCATGGCAGCGTCACAAGCTGAAAGCCACTGCTCTCCAAAAGGAGCATTGCTGCTTGTCTGCAGTTTGTTGCAGACAAGCAACAAACTTGGTTTGGGCCTGTTTTGCTGCATCTGGGCCAGGACAGCTTGCCATTATCAAAGAAACAATGAATTCTGAATCTCAAGAGAAGGTGGGTCATGCAGCAAGACAATGACCCTAAGCACACAAGTCGTTCTACCAAAGAATGGTTAAAGAAGAATAAAGTTAATGTTTTGGAATGGCCAAGTCAAAGTCCTGACCTTAATCCAATCAAAATGTTGTGGAAGGACCTGAAGTGAGCAGTTAATGTGAGGAAACCCACCAACATCCCAGAGCTGAAGCTGTTCTGTACGGAGGAATGAGCTAAAATTTCTCTGAGCCAGTGTGGTCACACCAGAAACAGAAAGCAAAGGTTCACATACTTTTGCCACTCACTAATATGTAATATTGGATCATTTTCCTCAATAAATAAATGACCAAGTACAATATGTTTGTCTCATTTGTTTAACTAGATTCTCTTTATCTACTTTTAGGACTTTTAGGATCTGATGATGTTTTAGGTCATATTTATGCAGAAATATAGAAACTTCTAAAGGGTTCACAAAATTTCAAGCACCACTGTATTCAATTGCTCCTTAACGCAAATATCTAATTAGCAAATCACACAGTAGGAACTCTATGCATTTAGGTATAGACATGGTCAAGACAACCTGCTTAAGTACAAACCAAACATCAGAATGGAGAAGAAAGGAGATAAGTGACTTTGAACATGGCATGGTTGTTGGTGCTAGATGGGCTGGGATTTTCACTCAAAGAAATCTCTAGGGTTTACAGAGAATGGTTCAAAAGAGAGACCCAGCAGATCTCTAGGTGAAAATTTTTGTTGATACAAGAGGTCAGAGGAGAATGGCCAGACTGTAACATGATGAACTTGAAGATCAAACGGCATCACTGAAACTCAATCACGTTGTACTGGAAGGAAGTGAAATTACAGTCTCATGATCTGGGGAGAGAAGTGGCGAGTGTGGACTCATACATGAAAAAAACAATGCTAGTAAGTTAACTGTCTTCATGGACTTCTTAATGTAAAGTTTATTCAGTTCTGATTTTATCCAAACACAGTGGCCTGAGACCACTAGTGAAGATGATTGTTTGGATCTCTGTAGAGAAAGATTCATACTGCAGCACGATACTGACAAAAGCTTTTCAACTACTATTTGATGACCAAAGCAGATCAAGGATTTCTGACTGTCATGGAGTTGAATTGTACAGTTGCTTCCTGATTTACAAAGGGGCTACGTTCTGACAAATCCATCATAATTTAAATGATGAACTTTGATGAAGTTTGTTTGGTCTAGTTAATATGGCAAGTTCATTAGCTGGTTTAAATGCGGGACCCAACAAAATATGTGCAAAATTGCCTACTGAAAAGATGGTCTGTCCTGAAAAAGGGACCTATACACCTTTCAGACAACTGATTTAGTGAAGTTTGTAAGCTTTAATTTAAAGCCCCCTTCCAAGTCACATACAGTTTCACACTTTCCCACTTAAACCCACCATTGAAACTGAGACTTGCAACTATGTGAGCAATACCTGTATCTTTTTTGTCCATGCTGTGGCTTCCCTTCATCATGCAAACCTTCTCTGACCTCGGACCCTGATCAGAGTCCATACTGCTGAATGGGGGGGTCACTTAAAATATCGAGCAAAATCAGAGTGTGTTTAAACATAGTCTGCTCATGCTAACACAATGCTATCATCCTAATTTCAAATTAATGGAGCCGTACACCTTTTTCAAAAGCTATGAAGAAAAATCTTGTTTGATTTAATTCATCAGTAGTCGAGAGATGTTAAGCTCATGAAAAATGTAAAAATATTTGGCCCTGACAGCTGTATGATCATCAGATTTCTATAATTTTCTTGCTTCAACTCAATGTTCTAAAATTCTTTATGCAAAATTAAAAGACAACCAATATTTTCATCAAAGCAAAGAATATATTTGACATTATGTTCATTTTAAATAAATAAAACCAACTGAACTTTACCACTGTGCCAATTCACAGTAACTGTAAACATCTTACTACATTCCAAAAAGTCCAAAAGCGTTTAGAAGCCACTTGTCCTCCCTCACGATACTAAAGCAGCCGTCATGTTCAGTCCAAGCAGTCCTGAAATGTTTATCCATTTTGAAAGGGCTCAACCTTACACCACTGTTTCCCGGGTTGGATTAGAAGTTTTGTTCTGTTTTCTGTCTCCTGGCTCTGTGGAGCAGAGTGACGACCTGGAGCAATCTGTTGAGTCTCTTTCCTGAGATGGTACGTTTGAACCGGGTCCCTCTGTAGACCTGATTCCCAGAGGATCTGCACTAGGCTCCTCCTGTTGTTGTTCCTGCATGTTTTCATCCAAAGGCTTCTGGAGGAACTGGGGCACGATCAGATCTTCTTTTCTCAGAAGGCCACGCTGGTCATCAGCACTGCAGCACTGAGCTCGGTTCAACAGCTCCACCAGACCTGCAACACGTTCACCAAAAGACAGATTACAAATTTTAGAGTCCAGTCTTAGAGTAATGTACTGGATAAAAGTTTAGGAAATTGTAAGATCTGTAAGACCTTCCATATCGTAGGCTCTTCTCATTACAGGGTTCTTTTGCTTGGGATTGGGTCGGTATAGAGCGGTGGCACTCACATCAATATCCACAGCACCTCTGCGTGCCTGAAGATGCAGCAAAGGAAGAATTTTACAACCATTTGAATTGTTCTTGAATGTAAACCCCTTGTCTGAAGTAGATGAAGCTATGCATTTTAAATCTTTGTTCCCCAAGCTCAGTTGGTTGACTATCTGCATTTTTGCTTTTTTGACTGAAAGTGCATTTTCTGCTGAATAATGTTTGGTGGCAGAAATTTCAATTCATTTCTATATTCTATAGTTTATTTTATCTGCAGATATGATCCCTATGATGGACTGGCCCCCTGTCTAGGGTCGTACCTCCCTTGTGCCCTGAGCCTCCAGCTAGGTACTGGCTTTCCTGTGACCCTTATCAGGATTAAGCACTTAAGAAAGTCAATGAATGAATGAATGCATACACGATTAAACAGATTATGTGATCCATATCATGCTCATTGAGATGCAGACTATCATGAGGCAACACTAGATACCCAGGTTTGAGTTTCATCCGCTGCCTGTGTGGAGTCTCTATGTTCTCTCAACATGTACAGCGGTTTGGTTCAGGTACTCTAATTTCCTCCCACACTTTGAAGACATCTTTGCATGTCCCCTGCATTGGACTGGGACCTTGTTTAGGGGTGATTCCTGCCTTGTGCTCTGTCCATGGCCACCCCTTTTCATTTAAGTGAGTTTGACATATAAAGACTAATATTTTCAAACCTTACCTGTAAAACAGGAGCTGGAATTCCCTTGGAAATAAGAGTCTGTTCAAGATCTGAGAGATACATAAGCTACAGTAAGCAAATCTCCAACCTATACATTTTTAA
>JAJAGP010006782.1:0-18294 GCA_025084515.1 Ancistrus triradiatus | reverse complement strand
ATATCATTATAATGTATAAAGCCTCTCAGGGCATGTGCAATACCCGACAACTACCTCACTGCTGTTTTTTCATAACATTCTGCTGATATTCAACAGTATTTATGTATATTTGTATATAATGTTCGTACTTCTAGTGTTAATTATTGTATGTATAAGCATCGCAGGATTGCTACTAAAAAATTTCGTTGTACGTAGTGCAATGACAATAAAGGCATCTTATCTTATCTTATCTAAAAGCAGAAAATATGGAAAAACACGGGAACCACAATAGCTATAGGAAACCATTGAGAAATGACAGTGGCCTTACAGTAGCACCAATCGGTCTGCTCTTCTTGTTAGTTTGGTGTTAGTTTAAGATTTGCATGGTGTTAACCATTGCAAAAAGGGGGAGGTACTAGGTAGGGAGACAAGTGAGAAAATCGGAACACAGCTCTGAGAAAACAGAAAATGTAATTAGTTATTGATTAAGAGTCCAGTATCAATTAACAATCACTGATGCCATGTAGAGCTTTATAAGTTGTGGGGGGAATTTTGTAGCCAGTACGGAATTTAACTGGTATGATCAAATTTTGAGAGCTTAGATTATTTATGTGAACAAACTGGTACCGGTCGGTTAAGTAGGAGAATATTTTAATGCACTTGGAGATCTTGTTTCAGTCTTCTTGACCCAGGTTGGGGAAAAGAGAGGTGGTGTGAAGTAAGGGAAGTAAGTGGGTTCATCTGAAGAAGAGGTGATTGAGACCCTTCCACGTGGTGGACAGCCACGCAGTCAGACTGAAAGGCAAAGGATCCACCTGGTACCATTGGAGTCAGTGTGCTCCGGCAGCAGAACCTGGAAGAAGTTTGACGGAGATGGAGGGTGACATCAGGCAATCAACAGCTGCCACAACAGAGCAGGCAGGTGCATAACATAAGGGAAGTCACAGATTAAGAAACTTTGCTAAGTTAATTGAAGATTTAAAAATTGAATCTGTGTGATATGAGTGAATGCCAGCTGAATTTGATGATCTTGCTTATGTGCCTTGTTGCTATTGCATTTATTTTTGAAGTAGTACGAGCCTGGCTGAGGTTTAGCGAATTAGGAGTAGGAAGAATTTAGAAAAAAAAAAAATGATTTGCCATGTAATAGTAATAGCATTCCTGCTGTTCACTGGGGGATAATTGTCTAAAGTATCACGGTGGACTCCAACTGAACTATGACCTGGACACGACCACATCATTCACATTTGATTTAGGCGATGTGATTGATTGCAGGGGAAACAACGCCTCCTATCGCAGCGCAGATCTGTATTTGTGCTTGGATCCGACCTTTAACGTTGCTTGCACACGGTATGGAAAGTATTCGGGTCCTTGGTGTGATAGATGGGGCATGGTGGCAGCATATACAGGATCTCATTGGACTCCAACCAACAAGGAGCCTTTTAATATGAAACTGCTGCCATACATTAAAACCCTTAAGTTCCAGAGGGACTATAGCACATTACAAAACCCAGTCACTCTCTCCCTGGCCTGGAAGAACTCGCCAATGAGGGCTGGAGGCTGTTCGAGCGATACCGAACCGATGTATCTGGTCCTGGGAATAGAGCTTACGGGAAAAGATCCAAAAGGATTGATCAAAATAAGTTTTAGAGTCAAAGCACCCAAAGCATGGGACAACAGTACTGTCCCTCCGAACCCAGTGAAAGATTTGCAAAAAGGGAATGAACCAAAGGTCCTGAAGGTAGACTATAGTCAATTGGAGCTGAAGGACGTGATTCAACTCGCCACAGGATATACAGACCGTAATCTGTGGCTGGACTGGCTGGTCCAGCAGGCCAGGGACCAAAGAATGGAGGGATGCTTTGCCTGTGCAGCAGCAAGGCCGGCCCTGGTGACTGTACCTGCGCCACTGTTCCCCGAAGATAGGGACGGGTTTGATTGCATGATAGCTATTACCAGAACTAGACACCCCAACAACTGTAAGACCTTGAGCGCAGTGTTTCCAGTCATAGAAAACCGTACATTGACAGGACCTTTTAGACCTGAAAAGGGGGAGGGAGGCTTTACATGTTTTAATAGAAACCATTCCAATCCGGTTGTCAAATTGGGAAATATCCCACCAGATTGGTGCAACCACACTTACTATGGCGAGGACTCAGTCGGCCCATGGGCCAGAGGTGGATTGAACTACTATTGCGGAGGTAACGTGCTAATAGTGCGCATGCCAACTGAATCAAGGGGCACCTGTGCCATGGTGCGCCTGGCAGCGCCATTATTGATGTTAGGAAACAAGAAAAAACATGAAACCAACGTCACTAAAGGTAAAACAAAACGAGACACCTCATTTGACCTGAGCGAGGGCTCGCCAACTTACATAGACGCAATAGGCGTCCCGAGAGGGGTGCCAGACGAGTATAAACTAGTTGATCAAGTAGCATCTGGGTTTGAAAATATACCTGTGATATCTGCAATATTTCCTGTAACTCCGAATAAAAATGTCGATCGAATAAACTACGTACACTACAATGTCCTTAGACTCACCAACATAACCAGAGATGCCATCGAAGGACTTGCTGAACAATTGGGCCCGACGTCACTGATCTCAATACAAAATCGCATAGCTTTAGACATGCTGTTAGCAGAAAAAGGAGGTGTATGCGTAATGTTCGGGAAAACGTGTTGCACAGTAATTCCAAATAACACGACACCTGATGGGTCAGTGTCCAAGGCCCTAGAGAGTCTAAAAACCCTATCAAAAGAAATGCATGAGAATTCGGGTATTAATAACCCCTTGGAGCGGTATATGACAGGAATGTTTGGAAAATGGAAAGGCTTGATTATGTTTGCGCTAATGTCTATCGGTGTTTTTTCAGGAATAATGGTTACTTGCGGGTGTTGTTGTATTCCATGTATTCAGTCTTTGGTCCTAAGATGCATTGCAGCGGCAGTGGAAAAGCGAGACGTAGACAAGGGAATGAATATGCCACTACTGGCATTGAAGGAGGAGGCCGAGGTGGAGGAAATGGAAGTCTTTAAAATTTAGAGTTGTTTTCCTACTGATTATTACTGATTAAGCTTGCCACATCAAAGGGTACTATCCCCTAAAAAACAGCCTTAGCAGACTTCTAACTGTCCTGTTTTATATTTTATTCATTTTTTGACAACGTTTACCCTTGAGAAGAAGGTTACAAGTTGGAGCTGACAGAGGTTCTCGTCAGCCGCCCCCGTAGGACCAAGGGAGAAGGCTTCATTAATATACCTGCGTGAAAGTATTAAGATTAACAGATTAGCTTTTTGGTTTGCTTTGTTGTTTTCCGTCTCCCACAGTGGTGGAAGGGCCTTAGGAGTCTCCGATCTCCACATGGTGGGGAGGACACACCGAGGTCAGTTGATTGTTATTAGAGCTTAGGACTGAAATAGTTGGTTACCTCTTTGCAGAGGTAAAAAGGGGGATTGTTACGGAAACATGTTCATTATTAAAGCATTAATCATTTAATCATTTATCACTATATAATATGCCATTAATCATGCTGTCACAATTAAATTGAATCCTATGCATCTCATATATATAGCAGAGCATTACTGGCAAATGCACGATGAGATTCTTATCAGACAGGATGTATGTGTGTGTGTGTGTGTGTGTGTGTGTGTGTGTGTGTGTGTGATGTGCTTAGTCTGCAAAAGGCTACATATGTTAAAAATAAGCGGAATGTGTGTCTGAACAAAATGTTACATGCCTGAAATACCCTGACAGCTGCCTGGAAAACTAACCACACGAAGACGCACTCTAGTTGAACTCGAAGGTGTAAGAATAGGACAACAGACCACACGGTGAAGATCTTTTGTTGACCTTATAGGTGTGAAAGTAAGAGCAAACGTCATAGAAAGAAGCGAAACTAGAAAAGGTATAAAAGAAGACTGTAACTGACAGCTTGTTGGAATCTGGTTTGTATGCTCCATTCCCCAGATCTGATAATAAAGACATAACCTGACGCTTAAGACGAGTTGTGTGCTTTTTCCTGTGGAATCGAACGAACACGCTGAGTATCCTGAGGGATTTCTCCAACAATTTCGCCAAGAGAACACGATGGCGAATCGTGAAAGCAAAAGAAAGGGATATTACTACCCAATAGCAGTCAGCTCCAGATGGTAGTAATGAACTGAAATGAGTGAGATAAATGAAACAATAATTAATGAAATGCAAATAAACTACAGATAAAGAATAAAGTGAGACTTTGTGTGTGTCAGCGAAACTGCCGAATCTGTGAGCAGGCGCGCACACACAAAGCTCATGACCGCACCTACGGGGGCAGCGAAAGGCGGGGTAAAGCCACCTGCCGAAGGCGCGAAGCACGGCAGCGTATTATACACACTGACGCGCTTCGACCAATGAAGCCTGCCCTTAAAGCTGAGCAGCGATCAGTGCACGAAGCGGGGAGTGTTTTAAATACACTGACGTGGTTAACAGAAGAAATCTGCTTCTTAAAGTGAAGCAGAGCACAGCGCACGAAGCGCGAAGTGTTTTAAATGCACTGATGTGGTTAACAAAAGAAATCTGCTTCTTAAACTAAAGCAGAGCACAGCGCACAAAGCGCGAAGTGTCTAAATGCACTGATGTGATTCGTTGAGGGGGTCTCTGCATGGAACAAGGCTGAGATCAGCGCTTGAGGCGCCTGGGAATAGAAGCGCAAAATATTAATGAAACGAATGGTAACTAATACAATAATCGGGGAAAGAAAATACAGTACGGCGCCTGATAGCGCTGGGAGAGAGAGTAGGAAGCCAACAAGCCGAGAGCGTTCAGTGTAACGAACTGAGCCCCATGCAATCGACGAACGAGCTCTCTCTAGGAATCGCTCTCTACACAGAATCAGGGCTGCAGGGGAACGCAGCCGCGCAGCCTGAGCGTGAGAGCAGTGACGCACTGTGCGGGCTTCAGAGACCGATTTTAACTTCTAAAGCAATGCGATGCGTTTCACGGTACTGTGTGTGTGACACAGCATGAAACAGACAGCCAGAGCCCGGACGAAAGCGGGGAACGAGCCTGCCGCTCGGATCCGAGGCTGCAAAGCCCAAAGTGAGGCAGTAGAGGTGAGGGACACGCGGGGGCGCGCAACGCCGGGGCGAGCGCACCTCAAAACGCCGAAGCGGAGTCGCGAACGGGCAAAAAGCGCAATTACAGGCCGGTTCTGACCCTACGCTAAATCTGCGCCCTGGATTACCTCCGAATCTCCAGATTCGTACTCCGGCTGAGCCCCTAAAGCGGGCCCAGTCTACCAAAGTCCCTAACACCGACCGTACCGAAGCAACAGCGCGAATGAGACCCCCGAAAGTCTCTTAAACACAAAAAACCGTAGCGTCCCTAAGCACAGCAAAACCCTGATATAGACGCCACGGGAATCAGTAGGATGGAAGGCGATGGTGCGACGCCAAACAAAGCTCTTAAATAGAGCCACTGACAGGTGTGTGCAATCGTGCCGTAATCAGGTGACACAGGCACGATCGCATGGTCTGAGGATCCCAAGCCAAAGCTGAACCAATACTGGCCTCTACTGTCAGCTTGGCGGAATCCCCAGACTGCTGGGAAGGTAGTAGACCGCACTGGGGATAAACATTGGCCTCTAGCGGCCACTGTGCACCACGTAACAGGAAGAATCTTTGTTTTATTGAACTGTGAGCCTGTGATTTCCTGTCCTGTATCTAAATCTCAGTTCAGTCTATGATTTGTTATTACAGGATGAGTAACTCACCACAGTGTCTGTAGCCTACACTCCTGATTCCTCAGTAAATCACAGAGCTGCTTCACTCCTGAATCTCTTAAATCATTCTCACTCAGATCCAGCTCTCTCAGGTGTAAGAGGTTAAACTTCAGAGCTGAAGCCAGAGCAGCACAGCCCTTATCTGTGATTGTACACCTCTTTAACCTGCAGATTCAGAAACAGAGATATTTGAATCATTTAGTTACACAGACATGATGATAATGTTTCTGTTATAGTAGTACAACTGTTAGTTTAACATGAGGCCTGAGATCGTTGTATCTTTTATTATGTATCAGGAAGAATCTTTGTTTTATTGAACTGAGCCTGTGATTTCCTGTCCTGTATCTAAATCTCAGTTACGTCTATGATTTGTTATTACAGGATGAGTTACCGCAGTGTCTGTAGCTTACACTCCTGATTCTTCAGCCAATCACAGAGCTGCTTCACTCCTGAATTTCCTAGATCATTCTCACTCAGATACAGCTCTCTCAGGTGTGATGGATTTGTACTGAGTGCTGAAGCCAGAGCAGCACAGCATTTCTCATATACACTCTTACACAGTCTAGAGAGACAGAGAGAGAGAGAGATTGAGTATGCACATCTGTAGATTGATTTAGTTTTATTAATGTTTCCCCTAAATATCCATAAATGATCCATACAAATGGCTTCCTATTACTGTACCGACGGGGTGTCCCAGTCACTGCTGAGTGAGAACAGTAACAATGGTTATTTTATTCAATATTTCATTTATCTGTTAATATTTACTTATATTAGTTTCTATTATTTTAACTTTTACTACACTTATTTGTTTACCTTGTGTTACATTCACAAGTCATAAAATACCTCCTCACCTGAAAATACTCACATCTAGAGTTACAGCACTAATTAAAAAGCCAATAAAAAGTTTATTTTGCACCACACACAGTGAGGAGGAGAGTAAGAGAGGAAAAAACATCACCAAGGATCAGTGTTAGAGAGTTACAGGAAAAAGCATCATCTTGGAGTCACCAGGGGCCAGTTTTTCAAAGATTTTTATCCTGATTCAAATAAAAACAAAAGATTAAAAACAAAATAAAACAAGCTGGAATTGTTATTTCTGATGAACAAAGACAAAAGACCTGCAACTAACTGCAACTATTACTACACTTATTTGTTTAGATAAATTAATTTCATTTTTACATTTATCATCTAAGCCACTCAAGCAGGATGGGTCCCTTTTTGAGTCTTGATCCTAAGAAGGTTTCTTCCGTATAACATTTAGGGATTTTCCTTGCCACTGTCGCCCTATGCTTTCTCAGTTTGGGCTTGGCCCTAGATATTAGAAGATAATCTAATATTGTAAAGCTGCTATGAGACACTGCTCCATTGTAAAAAGTGCTATAGAAATAAGTCTGACTTGACTGGACAGAGCAGCACATATCAACCATGGGAGAAGACACATTATGTCTGGTAACATGGATCATTTAATCCTGTATTCCTAGGCGGAATATAGCATTAGGAGGAATATATTAGGTTTATAACAAATCAAGTTTCTGTAAAAGCAAGATCAATCCTAAAGAAATGTAGAATATCTACAGTTGGAAGAAGATCTAGGTTATTTAAATACTATGACTCACTCCAGTTTCTGCAGTTTACAGTGAGGATTCTTCAGTAAATCACACAGGCTTCTCAGTCCTGAGTCTCCTGGTTTATTTCAATTTAGATTCAGCTCTCTCAGATGAGTAGGATTTAAAAGCAGAGCAGAAATCACATCAGCACAGCTTTTATCTGTAATGCTGCCTTCTTTATACAACCTGTAGACAGAAAAGCAGGAAGTAAGGAGTGTGTATGAGTGCAGACTGTCTGTATTATACTCATAATAATAATAATAATAATAGTATTGTGTAATCATAAGACTGGTGTTTATATGCTGGAGTTACTTAAAACCACAGTTAAGGTACATTAAGATTAAGTTATCCTGGTGAAGTTTGATCTACATCTGATCCACAGCTTACCCCTGAGGATTAGAATGATCATTATCTGTAATATTAAGGTAAGAGAAGGCATGACTGTAGTGAATGGAGCTCCTTGCGTAAGGTTCTGCAGTCTGTAATGGGGATCCTTCAGCAGAGCACAGAGCTGCTTCACTTGAACGTCTGTCGGCTGTTTGTCTCTCAGGTTCAGTTCCTTTATCAGTAAGGGATTTTTACCTAGACTTTTCTTAAGATAACTGAAGGCTTCCTCTGCGTCATGATCTTTTAGCAGTCTGTAGAAATAATAAAAATAATGGTCCATTAATCACTGTAATAATGGATGTGTGTATCAGTATTGGTGAGTGTATTCGTTATAACAGCAGAGTTCGCTTTACACTTTAATGTCTGCTCGTCCCACCACATCAGAGACTTTGACATAATTAGGTTAGAAATGGTTTCATGACAGGAACAGTCTGTGATTATGGCACAGCTAGTTTTAGGAGAGCACAATCAGAAACAGGGTAGAAGTGTACAATCAGCTGATTTTTGCTCCAAATGCACAGTCGTGATTTTCTTTATCTTCATTATCAGTGTTGTGATTTTATGATGTAAAAAGACATAAGTGCACCACTAGCTATTAGTGCTGGTCACTAACTACTGCCCTGCACTCTCCACCTACTGATAAAATAAGGGATGGACTTGCAGCACAGAATTAGAACAATACAAGACAAATAATAAAAAAAATAAATTGGAATCTGTTGTAAAAATTCATGATCGATGCACCACTCCTGATTTTGTAATAATTTATTTAGTCACCTTAAGTTTCTGCTTCATGCTGATTAGAGTACAGCCAGTTTAAATTCAGTATCAGAAGCACAGGGCCTAAGGCAGGAGCATAACCCTGTACACAGAACCAGTCCATTACGGGGCATGTCCCACACTCAGTCATTTAGATCTAGGGTTCATTTAGAGGACCAAGTCCACCTACTGGTGTGTTTTAACTAGAGGGAAAACATTCCAAACTCCTCACAGACAGTAAGTGACAGTGACATACACATCTAGCTGCCTTGAGGCGAGTTGGCAGCAACACTTCCAGCTGTGCTGCATCCTGGTTTAGCAGCTGTATAAATGCAGTTTAATCTGAGATGTGGGTGGAAAGTCCCACAGGTACATCTGCAGACTCCTGATAGTCAGTCTGTGCAGCTTTTGCTGCATTTGAGCTTAGCTCCATGTTTTAAATCCATTGTGTTTCCTGCAAAGGCCTCGTCCTTCAAAGATTATTCCAGCAAACACAGCGTTGTTATTACATGATATGGAATGATTTTGAACCAACAGTTAATACATTTCAGTGTTAGGGATATGTGTTCTAATGAAATGAGATGTGAAAGCACTGAACTAAATGCTTTGTTTCCATGTGTTATATCTGACTGGTGTGAGCACTGCTTTAGAATTCTAACTCCTCCTGTCAGATTAGACTGTATCCCATCTACACCATCTACCTTCAGTTCATTAGCATGATTGACTGACATTAAAATATAGTCATATAGAATCAAATAAATCCCTCAAAACCATCAAAATCTAAGTAAACAGACTAATGCATATCTAGATTATCGGTTAATAAATGCAGCTTTCTTACCGTAGAGTCTTAGTAGGGCTCCTGGGAAACCAGCTGCTTTTAGACACAAACACCTCGGTGAGCAGCTTCACTCCTGATTCTCCAGGATCGTTCCCTCTGAGATCCAGCTCTGTCAGCTGTGATGAGGATGAGTTTGATCTCAGAGCTTCAGCCAGAGCTACATACCCTCCCTCAGTGATCATACACTCTGATAATCTGGAATAGAGAGAATGATTTAGTCCAGGAAGCACTGAAAGCATGTAGGAAGATGAAACAGCTGATGATGGTATTCTGTGACGCGTGTTTATATTTATCTCTGTAGGCAGAACATCAGTTTGGATAAACAGGTTTGTATTTTAGAAGAAGTTCATATACAGTCCCCTCCACAATTATTATCCCCCCGGTACAGATTAGTAAAATGAGTTTTAACACATTGAGCTTTTAATGAATGAGCTTAATATTACACTGAAAACTAACTTTTAATTGAAATAAATTTAAATCCCTGAGCAATTAATTATTTTTAACAAAACTGCATGTTCCACAATTAAGTTTCTAGAAATGTTCATAATTCAAGTTTCTAGAAATTCTTAGAAACCAAATGTAGCGGAAGCATTTAATAATTTATATTTGGCTTTTTAAAAAGTTGATCAGTGTCTAGGAACATTCAAGCAGTAATCCTGGATATATGAGGTGACACAGAGGTCAAATTCCCTGAGTCATTCTTCAACATGGGAAAGACAAGAGACCACACAGTTCAAATAAGAGCAATGTGTGTTGCCTTCACAAGTCATAAAATACCTCCTCACCTGAAAATACTCACATATAGAGTTACAGCACTAATTAAAAAGCCAATAAAAAGTTTATTTTGCACCACACACAGTGAGGAGGAGAGTAAGAGAGGAAAAAATATCACCAAGGATCAGTGTTAGAGAGTTACAGGAAAAAGCAGCATCTTGGAGTCACCAGGGGCCAGTTTTTCAAAGATTTTAATCCTAATTCAAATTCAAAAAAGCTTAAAAACAAAATAAAACAAGCTGGAATTGTTGTTTCTGATGAACAAAGACTAAAGACCTGCATCTTTTTTGCATTTTCTTTCTTCTAAAATGGAGTCTCAGTAAATGGAAAATGTTAATTTAAGTTTACTACAAAATTTCACTGAGCTGATTTTTTGATTAAAGCCAAGCCCAAAGTGTTTCTTACTTTTTCAAAGATTTTGAAATACATTATCACCTTATTTTGTTACACTTTATGAAGAAATGGTACAGTGAATTAACAGAACAATAACCTTTGTTTTATATTCTGTTAATTTATTATTTGATAATGAATTAATTCAGAATTTTAATCCAGCCTGAACACTTTTTTAACAATGTAAGATTAAATTGTGGTTTTAGAAGCATGTTTTAAATCAGTCTTGCAGAGGGTGCTTACTCTTTCTCAATCCATCTTTAATCACCTCTCAAATTGGGATAAAAATAATCCCGTTATATGTTATTAAAGCCATTCTAGAATTCTGCTTCAAGTTTTAAAAACCCAGTTGAAGCATTTAATCCTGGATAAACGATCGATTGGATTAAGAAATCCAGATCCAAATCACTAGGATCCAAAGACTTAATGACGATAATGTGCCCGACCCTGACACCAGCAATCAGGGTTCAATCCCAGCTGCTGGCCATTGAGGTGCAGTGGTATTTTTCCCCTTTTCTGTGTGAGTGTCTTCCACACACACTTACACCACTATATATACATATACATTTTTATACATATCTTTTGCCTATCAGCTGGCTATTTCCCCTAGTAGCTCTCTGCACTTGGGTCATCCCCTCAACATTCCACGGTTCGCCCCACGTGAACCGTAACAAACATCATGTTTACACTGTTTACAAATTTCTGCACTTCAAAATACATTGTGAAATCAATTATTTGTTTATACTCTACACAGCAAGTTGATACCACAGCCCTGAACAGATTCCAGCTATATCAGGGATGAAGATAAACCATGCAGGTAATTAAGTCTATAATTATTCAGTATAAAGTTACTACAGCATGGTTTTAGCATTTCTAAACATATTTTGGTGAAGTGCAAACAAGGTACTGACTGTAATGTCTGCAGTTTACAGTGTACAGAGTCCTGCAGAAATGCACAGAGCTTCTTCACTCTGGAATCTCCCGTTAGTCCAGCAGTGTTCTTCTTCAGGTTCAGCTTTAGCAGTAATAAGGGGTTTGGATCCAGATCAAAAAGATATTCGCAGAATTCCTCTGCGTCTCGAGTCTTTAACAGCCTAAATTGAACAGAAACATTAATAGCTGTGTTAATCCATGGTTAAGCTGTGAGGATATCAGACATTACACTGCAAATACACCATACCATAACGTTCAGGAAACGGAGACACACACACACCCTGCCTCACATTGGTTTGTTTTTTCATTATGAATTCTATGATTACTTGTAAAGAATTCCTCTATAAAAGCTGAGAGGGAGAGCACTGCCTTTCAAACCCTCTGTAGCACTCTACCTACTGTACTGTACCAAAAGTACCAAAGGTTGAATGCTCTTTCATTTAGTACTCATCTATCAGACCAGCAAAGATGTTTATACAGCCAGCTGACTTTAAACACATTAAAGTACTAAAGTCATCACCATGTACATGGAACCATTTTGAGATCCTTGTGCTTTTTGATGAGTGTATCACCATACTGTAACAGCTACAGTAACCTCAGTAAACTCCTGTCAGTAACATTACTCAGATAGACTGCTATTCTTAACTGGTATTAGAAGGTCCAGTGCTGCAGCTGCTGCATGAACTGTTCTCACCAGGCTGCTGATCCATGGATTTATGCTGTATAAGCCAAATTCTGATTTTACCATCTGCATGTGGAAGCCGGTATTCAGCAGAACATGAGATGGTTTTTGAATCTTCTGCTGTCTAATTTCAGTGAGCCTTTGTCAGTGTAGGCTTAGGTTCCTGTTCTGTCAGGGTGGAGGCCAGTATTGTTTTCTGCTGTAGCATTTCATCCACCTGAAGTTTGGACATGTTTGGTTTGCTTTTTGATCTCCAGTGTTCTCCTAATAAAACTTCCTGTTAAATCTGGTCATTCTCCTCTGATCTGTCTCTTCAACATCATATTTCATTAATGTAAATGACATTTCCTAAAACATACACACCTGTTTTTCAAGATTTGTTTTTTTCTTAAATTTCAGCTTTCATAATATGTTGTTGTTTCTGGCACTGTACATCACTATTAAAAAGTACAGCACTATTAAAAATATACCAAACATAACTGTAATTATCCAAGCTGGTGTCCACATACCATATACTTACTCATTAGAAGCTATCTTAGATAATCCAGATAAAGACGTTTAAACAAAGAACAAAAAACTGAAGAACCAAAGCATCTCTTACCCGACTTTCATTAATTTAAATGTTTGTTGTAAATCGGTGAGCAGCTTCACTCCTGATTCTCCAGGATCGTTCCCTCTGAGATCCAGCTCTATCAGCTGTGATGAGGATAAGTTTGATCTCAGAGCTTCAGCCAAAGCAAAATATCCTTTCTCTGTTATACTGCAGTCTGATAATCTGTAGAAATAAACATTTATTATTATACAATTAGCAAGAAGTGAATCAGTTATATTTTAACATGTTACAAAAAAGTTTTATACTAAGATAAAATACTATATGGGTATGGAACAGGACTGAGTAACAGTAATGGGAGCAACCACATAAAAAATAAAATAAAGTTGCCTGAGATTGACCAAAATTCATTATCAGTAGTTAAATGTGTGTGTTGTTAGATTCAGTGTTGAAAAACTATAGAAAATGAAGTAACAACAAGTAAATGGCACAATTCAGTGGAATGACTATTGTAACAACAAATGAACTACTAATTAACATTAAAGTCTAATGACTTACACAAGTCTCTCCAGGTTGCACTCTGATTTCTTTAGTAGTTCAGCGATCTTCTCCACTCCTGAGGTTCCTATGTTGTTCCCACTCAGATCCAGCTCTCTCAGGTGGAATGGGTTTGAACAAAGAGCTGATTTTAGATCGTTACAGCCTTTATCTGTAATACTGCTCTTACTCAGCCTGCACAGAAAGAAAACACCAGTGAATCTGTAAAATACTGTAATTACAGGTGATTATTTATAGATGTTGTTTCAAGTCGGTGTAGCATTTAATTACAAATATTTGAATATAATTTCTTAGAAGAAATATAAATATATAATGGTAAATAAAGTTGTTTAACACAAGCTATTGAGGAGTAGTTTTTTTTATATGGAAGGTCTATAATAAGAATATAGTTTGTAATGTGTGAGTATAGGAGGGGGAAGGTCAGTGTATATGTGAGTATAGTTCAATTCGTATTATTAGTTTTTTTTTACATTGATATATTGTATTACACAAATTAAAACAATCAGAAAGTCAAACATCTGTCACTGACCAGTTTCCACACAAGACAGGCAATATCCTCATTGCAAATACATCATGCAATATCCAAGAAGTTGAATCTGTTCATCTGGACATAGATTTTGTCGGAGAAACGTTTCGTCACTCATCTAAGTGACTTCTTCAGTCTCAGCAGTTGGAAAACTTCCCCAATCTTATATACAGCACCTTTGCATAACGACTGGTACCAGCATCATTGCATAATAATGGGACCGGTGATCAGTTTAATATGCAGATTGACATAGCCATTAACGACAATGGCCACATGTGCCATTCACACATGATTGGGGAAGGGCTGCGATGGCTCCATTGTAAGATGGTGAGAGATGTACTCTGAGGCCCCCTCCTCGGTTCAGGGATGGACGTTCCCTTTTTACAAAAATGGCTTCTTTTACTCCACGTTCAAACCATCGTTCCTCCCTATCATGGATCTGCACGGTCTTCATCCTTGAAAGAGTGGTCGACTGGCCTGTAGGTGGGTGTAAACTGCAGAGTCCTGACCTGATGAGGTAGCTCTTCTATGTTGTGCCATCTGTTTCGCCAGTGGCTGTTTGGTTTCCCCGATGTACAATTCCTGGCAATCCTCCTGGCACTTAACAGCGTACACTACATTACTCTGTTTGTGCTCGGGGACCCGATCCTTGGGGTGGACCATTTCTGGCGTAGCATGTTTTGGGGTTTGAAAGCCACTGAGATGCGGTGTTTGGCAAATATGCGTCTCAGTTGTTCCGATGTTCCTGCCACATATGGAATCACCACTGGTTTACGCTTAGACTGCGGTTGTTGTTCTCCTCCCGTCGATCTGCTGAAGCGCTGTTTGGGCGTCTTACCGGCTTTGACAAAGGCCCAGTTCGGATAACCACACTTGCCCAGGGCCTGCTTAATGTGACATTTCTCTCCATCCTTGGCCATTGTGTCAGTGGGGACGCTGTCTGCTCGGTGGTACAGTGTCCTGATGACTCCTAGTTTGTGCTAGAGTGGATGATGAGAGTCAAACCTTAAGTACTGATCCATATGTGTTGGCTTACGGTAAACATCGACTTTCAATCCCCCCCCCCCATCTCCAATCACAACCTCACAATCCAGGAAGGTTAACCTGCCGTTCTTCACATCCTCCCTGGTGAACTTAATGTGTTTGTCCACTGAGTTGATGTGGTCGGTGAAATGTGGCACTTTCTGAGATTTCATTTTAACCCGGGTGTCATCCACATATCTGAACCAATGGCAGGGTGGTGTTCCTGAATAGGATCTTAGTGCCTTCTTTTCCACTTCTTCCATATACAGGTTGGCCACGATAGGTGAAACTGGGGAGCCCATGGCGCACCCATGTTTCTGCCTATAGTACTGCTCTCTGTATGTGAAATAGGTGGATTGAAGACACAGCTCCAGAAGCAAACACACCTGGTCCGAGTTAAGGGTGGTCCTATTGCTGAGTGGGGTCATCCTGTAGTTTCACTCGGATTACCTCTACTGTCTCAGCAACTGGAATGCACGTGAAGAGAGATGTGACATCAAACAAGACCATTGTTTCATCCGTCTCCATAATGACGTCCCTCACCTTATCCACGAAATCCATGGTGTTCTGGATGTGATGATCTGCGCTGCCTACCAACGGGGTGAGGATCGATGCCAGAAACTTCCGATGTTGTAGGTCACTGAGTTGATCATACACACAATGGGCCGCAATGGCACATCCTGTTTATGTATCTTAGGTAAGCCATACAGACTAGGTGTAGCCTCCCCTGAGTATAATCTGTGGAACAGAGGCCGGTCAATAGCTTTGTCCTGTTCTAAAAGCTTCAGACAATCTATCACCTTCTTCTTGTATCCATTACCAGGATCCTCGTTTCAGGGGCTCATAAGTGTTAGTGTCTCTAAGGAGAGTCATAACTTTCTCAAGATAGTCTGGCTGGTTTAATAAAACAGTGCACCTGCCTTTGTCCGCTGGGAGGATGATGATGTCATTATCCTTACTGAGAGCCGTGAGTGCATTCCTTTCCCCTCTGCTGATGTTGGACGGCGGTGGCTTAGCATTGCTAAGGCAGGCTGAAACTTTAATTCGCAGTTGTTCTGCTTCCATGTCCGCAATGTTGTTGTTGCGGATTGCTGTTTCCGTGGCTGTAATCAGTTCCACTAGTGGTATTTGCCTCGGTGTCACCGCAAAATTCAGTCCCTTAGCCAAGATGTCTTTCTCCGCCTGGGTGAGTTGTCTGTCAGACAAGGTCTTCACCCACTTGGCCACATCCACAGGTTGTGTCTGTCCTCCGTCTCTCTTCCAGCCTTTAAAAGTGTCAAGTGTCTCTAGCGTGCAGCAAGAAGATTGAACTTCTTCTGCTGTCTAGACTTTTCGTGTTGTGCTAACTGCATTTTCCAACTGCTGAGACCGAAGAAGTCACTTAGATGAGTGACAAAACGTTTCTCCGACAAAATCTATGTCCAGATGAACAGATTCAACTTCTGGGATTTTCCTACCTGGATTATTGAGAATGCATCAAGACATCATGCAATAATTTTTCACAGTGACGGATTAATTCAGAACTAAAACAGCCTATCACTCCGGTTTATAGTGTGAAACATGGTGCCACAAATAAATATACAATCTGATCATTATGCTGAAAGATGGAAAAGACAAAAAGCGTTCTAATCCAACAGCCTCACTCCACCGAATACAAACATGGAAATGTATGAGGCGTTGGATGAACACAAGTTAATCTATTTGGCGCCACCTAGCGACCATTGTATGTCAATAACAGCATCCTTGTCTGAAGACTGCTGCCTTTTAACTGCTCTAGAGGTGCTTTAAGTAGGTAAATCCAGGACATGTAGCAGAAATGTGGTGCGTCACCTTTTAAAAATGCCATCACTATTTTTGATAATAAATAATAAATACTCCATGCTCTGTGATTGCAGGTATAATGACATGGTGTGATGCATTGAGTATAAGCAGTACAGTACACTTACACTAACAGTATAAATTACTTACTTAAGGGTTTATCTTCCCACTCAGTTCCAGCTCTGTCTGTAGTAATAGGTCAGGCGTACGGAGTTTTTCAGTGAGAAGGGTACAGGCTCGTTCTACCTCCGGACTGTTACTAAGTAAACTACAGAGAAAAGAATAATTACATTTATTCTACTGTTCCAGGTGAATTTAAATTAAATGTGATATTTTCAGTTAGACCTCTAAAAGGATCTGGAACTTTGTAGTGAAGGGCCTAGAGTGCCTTACTGATCTTCAGAACTATGCCACTGGGAGTTTGATGCTGGGAGGTCTGTTGGGAGGGCTCAAACATGTGACTACTCAGTGTATTCTGTACAGATTAGGGTTACCAAGACCCACCCTTGGAACTATGCCTGAGGGTGAGGTCTCCAGCCGAGTGCCTCATCACCAGGTTACCCACATGACCAGATCAGGCTCAGCCAGAATGGTGATGTGGAGCCATCACAGTGAAGGATTGGGGTCGAGTGTAAAGACTCTGCATAAAGCAACAGGGAATAAAAACTAGCTTTGGGAACATAGAACATCGCTGTCAGAGAAATGGCACGGGTTGTATGAAATGAAAAGGCATGGACTAGAAATACAGGCATAGGGAACTGAGCTAGGGTAAGTGGCAAGGAAAAACTCTCTAAATGTTATGAGTAAGAAACCTTGTTAGGACCAAGACTCAAAAAAGAACCCGACCTGCTTAGCCTGGATGTTATTGTAAGAATTTAAATCTTTATAAATTAATAAAATGTATATACGCTTATATGTGTATCTTGATAGACAGATAGAATATGAGACAATAATATATATGATAAAAGAAATTTTCGTTCTGGATGCCTGTACCCGCCTGGACATTCATATTTAGCTTAACTGGAGCTAATCATGGTAAATGTTACAAGATTACATCTGGAAGTTCAGCTGGATGTTTTATATTTAATGTATATCTAATAATCAAACTTATGCCTTACAATGAGATATGGATGGGCGAGTAAAAGGATCATCAGTTATTGGTTGCATCCAAACCCCAAACACATTTACTGAGTTATAAAATGTTTAGTCAAGTGAGAATAATTCTTTAACAATTCTATATCCTTAGAAAAGTGCCATTAATTATTTTTTATTTTATCAGTGGCTATGTTTACATACAGAGATCCATCTGAAGTAAATAATTTAGAGATTCTGATTGATCTGTTCATATTTACACTAAAATTTCTGATTCCATTTACACACAGGTATTTGATCTAGAATGCACATATGTGGAACATCAGTGTGAGCATTACCATAAATGATTCATGATTATATCATAAACAAACGTACTGTAAAATAATACATAAAACACATAAACCCATAAGTTTAGTAACTTTGGAGATTAAGAGTTCATGCAAACAGCTCAAAGCAGTGAAAACGCTTTTCTGCCACGCAACGTCTAAAATGCTATTTTCAGATGCTGTAAGGCAACATGGCAATGTACACATGCAGTTTTGTGTAATTCGTTCAGACAAACGGTCATTCGCGTCTGGATCAGTGCAAAAACGTGCTGCAGAAGATTTCTATTTCATTTTTC
>JAJAGP010006781.1:0-18299 GCA_025084515.1 Ancistrus triradiatus | reverse complement strand
CCACTGTAGATTCAAAAGATTCAGTGAAATGACTGTCATGTTCAAGAAAACAGTTTGAGACGACTGAGATGACCAGCAGCTGGAACTGTTGATACAAGGCTGTATGGATCCATGTCATGCTTGTTCATGCTGTTTATGCAAAATCTGACCCTATCATCCAAATGTTTCAACAGAAATCGAGACTCATCAGACCAGGCAACATTATTCCAATCTTGTAAGCCTGTGGAAACCCTATGTGGTTTTCTGCTGTTGTAGCCCATTTGCTTCAATGTTCGATGTGTTGTGCATTCATAGATGCTCTTCTGCATACCTCGGTTGTAACAAGTGGTTATTTGAGTTATTGTTTATCAGCTCAAACCCGTCTAGCCATTCTCCTCTGACATCTGGGATCAACAAGCCATTTTTGCCCAGAGAACTGCCACTCACTGGATATTTTCTCTTTTTCAGACCATTCTCTATAAACACTACAGATGGCTGTGTGTGAAAATCTCAGTAGATCAGAAGTTTCTAAAATACTCACACCTGCCTGTCTAGCACCAAGAAAAACTTTCAAAGTCACTCAAGTAACCTTTCTTCCCCATTCTGACAGAGGTCGTCTTGACCATGTCTAAAGCCTAAATGCACTGACTTTCTGCCATGTGATTGGCTGATTAGATATTCGCGTTAACAAGCAGTTGAACAGGTGTACCTAATGAACTGGCCAGTGTGTGTAGATCAACTGAGGGAAAATGCTTCATCATACAGCATTCACATTGTGTGCTTCCAAATGCTGACAGTTTGGGGAAGGGTATTTAATGTTTCAGCATGAATATGTTATTATAGGTCCATGAAAATGTTTTGCCATCTTCGGCATGGTAGAACCCCATCCAACAATTTTGAGATGGATCTAAGGTTTTGTCTGTTCAACTTCAGTGCTTGACCACACTAGTACTGTTACTGAATGGAAGTTAATCCCTTTACCTTTGTTCTAAACGTGAATGGAAACCTTCCCCAGAGGAATGAATGCTGTTATAGCAGTAAAGATGGCTTCATTCCATATTAATGGTTTTAAATGTGATTTTCAACAGGCACATATGTGCACAGGTGTTTGCATACTTTTGGCCATGTAGCATACTCACATACAGACTGAATATTTATTTATTTATTTATTGCCTGATCCATGGATTTATGCAAGCATATAATAGCTAGTAGGATACTAGTCTTCATAAATGCTGCCTGCATATATTAGTGAGTCTAATGTAAATGCCAGCCAAGAAATGTGGCACAATGAACACATATGCCTCACACAAGTGTGCTGGCAAATGAGAAAAAACAAAGATTAAAAGAGATAAGTGCATGCACATGTCAAATAGAAAGCGGATTGATATCTGGTAGTAGCCAAGGCACGGAGGCTAATTGCTGCTGTGACTATTCATCCTCATTTTCTGTAATTGCATACCTATTTGTGTACATATAGCAGTAAGTAGTGTCTGTTAAAGGTTTGCACTGTTTGTTTTAGCTATTAACATACAGTGGTGCTTGAAAGTTTGTGAACCCTTTAGAAGTTTTGATATTTCTGCATAAATATGAACTAAAACATCATCAGAATTCACACAAGTCCTAAAAGTAGATAAAGAGAATCCAGTTAAACATTTAGACAAAATATTACACTTGGTCATTTATTTATTGAGGAAAATGATCCAATATTACATATTAGCGAGTGGCAAAAGTATGTGAACTGCGGATTAGCAGTTAATTTGAAGGTGAAATTAGAGTCAGGTGTTTTCAATCAATGGGATGACAATCAGGTGTGAGTGGGCACCCTGTTTTATTTAAAGAACAGGGATCTATCAAAGTCTGCTCTTCACAACACACGTTTGTGGAAGTGTATTATGGCACAAACAAAGGAGATTTCTGATGTTGATGCTCATCAGGCTGGAAAAGGTTACAACACCATCTCTAAAAAGTCTGGACTCCACCACAGTCAGACAGATTGTGTACAAATGGAGGAACTTCAAGACCATTGTTACTCTTCCCAGGAGTGGTCAACCAACAAAGCTCACTCCAAGAGCAAGGCGTGTAATAGTTGATGAGGTCACAAAGGACCCCAGGGTAACTTCTAAGCAACTGAAGGCCTCTCTCACATTGGCTAATGTTAATGTTCATGAGTCCACCATCAGAAGAACACTGAACAATAATGGTGTGCATGGCAGGCTTGCAAAGAGAAAGCCACTGTTCTCCAAAAAGAACATTGCTGCTAGTCTACAGTTTGCTAAAGATCACGTGGACAAGCCAGAAGGCTATTGGAAGAATTTTTTGTGGCCGGATGAGACCAAAATAGAACTTTTTGGTTCAAAAGAAAAGCGTTATGTTTCGAGAAAGGGAAACACTGCATTCCAACACAAGAGCCTTATACCATCAGAGAAACATGCTGGTGGTAGTATCATGGTTTGGGCCTGTTTTGCTGCATCTGGGCCAGGACGGCTTTCCATCATTGATGGAACAATAAATTCTGAATTATATCAGAGAATTCTAAAGGAAAATGTCAGGACATCTGTCCATGAACTGAATCTCAAGAGAAGGTGGGTCATGCAGCAAGACAATGACCCTAAGCACACAAGTCATTCTACCAAAGAATGGTTAAAGAAGAATAAAGTTAATGTTTTGGAATGGCCAAGTCAAAGTCCTGACCTTAATCCAATCTAAATGTTGTGGAGGGACCTGACGTGAGCAGCTAATGTGAGGAAACCCACCAACATCCCAGAGCTGAAGCTGTTCTGTACAGAGGAATGGGCTACAATTCCTCCAAGCCGGTGTTACAGGAAACGTTTAGTTCACATACTTTTTGCCACTTTTGTTTCATTTGTTTAACTGTGTTGTCTTTATCTACTTTTAAGACTTGTGTGAAAATCTGATGTTTTAGGTCATATTTATTCAGAAATATAGAAAATTCAAAAGGGTTCACAAACTTTCAAGCACCACTGTAGATGTGCCCTGATGTTATACAGCTCACTATAAAAAGATCACAAATGCAGTCTATGAGGAAGCATTTGCTCTTAGATTCTGAGAAAGAAGCTAAAACACATAAATAAGTAATAGTGAAAGCAGGTATAGGTTGAGATCCTGCCACCTTCTAAGTGTGTGGGCAAACCACAGGGATGAAAGGAAGGTGCTGGACTTGAATATATCAGGATTAATTTTCCATCTCTGAGAAATCTGAGAAATGTGTCTTGTCTCTCTTTATTGCTCTGTCTTTGCCACCTCACCCTTGGCTCACTTACCTTGGTTCATCTTTTGGAAATAAAAATAGCATGTGTGACTGCAGTTCAAATCTTTGTTCTCACCTTTATTTAATCCTTTCCCAGTGCCTGTGTCATCCAATATTTTTCACTGGATGTCTGTTCAAAGGTTCTTTTTAACACATAAGTGCTTGGATAAAATGGACTATACACAGCAAAAACTGGAGTGTTAAAATTTCAGAGTTAAACATTTCTGAGTTGATTTTAACTCTCAGCGAGTTATTTTAACACATTGGGAGTTAAATGATGTACAGTGTCAGAGTTATTTGACAGAGTTGATTGGTTCAGTGTTAACCCAACGATTGAATCTACTGACTAACTCTACAAGAGATTCAATTAAACTCCATTTTTTTATTAATTCATAGTGAAAGTATTACAAATTGATGGTAATATTGTTAATCTATTACAATAGGTTTACATAGGTGTGTGTGAACGAGAGTATGAGTGCGTTTGGTGCACGGAAGCTGGCACAAATGGGCTGATTTACATCAGCGGTGTTTGCGTCAATGTGTGTTTCTTTTCTTTTTTGCATGTTTATTGTAAGGTTTTCCTGTTTGTCGACAGTTATTTGTGCAACACTGCGTTTGTACTTTGCCGTTGGTGTTTTAACGGCTCGCAGTTTTATCTCTTCGTCGAGGTGTAGCCAATATGGTCTCGCGCCTCCTCAGTAAAGTTTGTTTTCTTGCCCGTTTGTCGTAGCGGCCTACGTTGCGTCTGGAACATTCCAGGGCTGGCTGGCTTCAGGCACTTCTCTTCCCGCCACAACCGAGAGAAACTACTCTAGGTGGGCCAGCTAAGTGACTTTTGCCTGCGTCTGTGGAGTTTTTCTCCAGCTGGGGAACTGTGTCTGTGTGCGCACATGCGGTTTTGGTTGTTTGTTTTCTAGCGTGGAGCGTCTCTGGGTTCAAGCAAGGTGAATATGAATTTTACAAATGATTCATAATTATTAAGCATCCAAATATTTTATTTAAAAAACTATTAAAGTACACCTTGATGTATATCAAATCTGTAATTAGTTTCAGTGAATACATTTGCTCAAATAAATGTTTGAAAAAATATTTTCATGTCTCAGGAAAAATGCTGGTCCAGGTGAAGTATAACCAGGAGCAGAAATATGTTAAGTTGGATGAAGCTGACGGACAGTTTGATTTTCTGCAATTCCATGAGAGAGGTTTGTTTCATATTTTATTTTGGCTTGGGCGCAAAGTTTAAATGCAACCATATTCTTTTAAAATATCATTTAAATTGAGCATCACATGAGCAACGGTCATTCACTGGTTTTGTTACACTTTTTCTAGTGATTGAGAGGTTTTGCCTGCCCCCTGATGCCAAAATGATCTACAAGGATGCAACAGGAACGGAGGTTGATGCAGAAATTTTCAGTGACCTTGTTAAACAAGGCAATGTTGTGCTGATCATTTTTTTCAATGACGGTGAGAAAATATGAAACTCAGGTATAAATTATCAAGCACCTCTACATGCTACAGAATAACTTATTTGATTTTTGTCTTCCTTTAGAATTTTATTCTAAAAGAAAAGAATCTGATTTGCTCCTTGTCTTGCTCTTCTGAGCTGTCTGGTAGAAGTTTCGGCTAAACGTCATCGACTGTAATTCTAGATGATGCTGGCAATGGCATTGGTGTAAATTCTATTCAAACGTTGTGTCTTGTGAAAAACATCCCACTACTGTTTGGTGACCTTATTTCTGAAGGGAACAAAAACTGGAATTTGTTACTGTTGTTGCTTCAAATAATGAACATAGTCTTTTCACCATTTCTAACATTAGGTATAACCATATACCTTAAGCATTTGGTTGTTGACCACCACAAACCATTTAAGCAAGTGTATCCACATAAAAACCTTTTTATGATCCATTACCCATCTTCTATATGGAAAATCGGCCCCATACTATATGTCTCGAGTATGAGATTTGAAGCCAAACACAAGCTGTTTAAAAATTATTTAAAAAATTTCAAAAACTTAACCAAATCTCTAGCTAAAAAGCATCAGATGGCCATAGCTTACCACTGGGAAACGCTCAGCTTAAAAAAAAATGAGTATGGGCCAATTAAACCATTTTCCCTCGTAGGTAAAAATGTGGTAGACAGTCAAATGCTTGGAAAAGATGTTTTCACAAGTTGGGTGAAAGTTGATGGTGTAGAGTATAAAGCTGAACTTGTTGTTTGCAGTGGAATGGAAGAAGAAATGCCAGTCTTTTGTCAAATAACTGATTTACTTTTGGTTGAAAATCAGGTTTTTTTGTTGACAAACAAGCTATTCACAGATCATTTTGATGAGCACCGTCACGCATTCAGAGTATTACAGAGTGGGGTAAGGTGTTTAATAAAGACTTCTAAGCTTAAATTTCACACACCATTTGATATTCAAAGCTCATATGATATTGCAGATGAAAAGTTGTACATTGTACCTTTGTTTACAATGTTTTAATTGAACTGTGATTGCAAGAGAGTAGTTAAAAATAAATTATCTTTGAAAGAATTTGTTTATTGTATTTAATTAATCTTATTTAACTATTTACAGTGTTTTAACTATTTAGGGGGTTAAATGAACACTGCTCAAATAATAAATTCAACTCTGTGCAGTGTTAATTGTTTACTCTTGTAGTGTTAGTTTAACTCTGATTAGTGAGTTAAAAAGGAGCTTTGATAGGGTGTTACATTTTTAACTATTTGAAAAGTGTTAATTTAACTGAAGAGTGTGGAGCTATATAAACCCTGAAAAAGAGTTGAAATCAACTCTGTGGGAGTTAATTTAACACTGGACTTTTTGCTGTGTATGATTACTGTATCGGTTTTAAAAATGGTATGCTTTTTCTGGAGTAACACCTTTAATATTAAATTATAGCATACCTTGCCATTAAACATTGTTTTTTTTAATCCATGTCCTCGACTTTTATCTTTTTTCTCACACAAAGCATGCTCCTTTAACAAGCAGGGTGATGCTTAGTAAATGTTATGTATTTCGAAAAAACTATGTGACTGTGTTTTTTTTATTATTATTATTGTTGTTGCCATTTAATGAACATGAATCAAAGCATTTAGGCTGAACATGTGCACCAGTGCTAATAGAGAGAAAAATAACATTTTATAATGCATAAATCAGCAAACAGATGATTTAGATGCTGTATGTGCAGACATAATTAATACTTTCTGTATGTTCATAAACAACTGCAAATGCTAAAATGTTGGGATGATATGGAAAATGCAAATAGAAAATATATGCAGTGTTCCATACATTTCCTTTCACTTTTATTTCATTATAAATAGTATGAACCCAATATATTTCAGTTTTTTTCCCTAAATCAACTTAATTTGAACTTTTTAATAACCATCCATTCCTGCATTACAGGTCTTCAACACATTCCAAAAAAAGTTGGGATGGGGCAATTTAGGGCTAGTAATGAGGTAACAAAACAAAATTGATGTAATGTGATTTCAAACAGGTAATGTTAGCAGGTGATTATAATCATGATTTGGTACAAAAGCAGTATCCATGAAAGACTGCGTCTTTGAGGAGTAAAGATAGGCAGATGATCTCCAGTTTATCAACAAATGTGTAAGAAAATTATTTAAATGTTTAAAAACAATGTTCCTCAAAGAAAGACTGGATTTAAATATTTCAGTCCTAACTTTTTCTGATTTGGCTTGTTTTGTATTGTCTTGTTGAAAAATGCACAGACATCCTTGGAAAAGATGTTGTCTTGTAGGTAGAGTATGTTGCTCTAAAATCTCAGTGTACTTTTCTGCATTAATGATGCCATCACAGAAATGTAAATGACCTTTATCAAGGGCACTGACCCAACCCCATACCATGACAGAGCCTGGCGTTTGGACTTGTAGCCGATAACTGTCTGGATGGTCCTTTTCATCTGTGGTCTGAAGCACACGCCGTCAATATCTTCCAAAAAAAAAAAGATTTGGAATACTGATTCGTCTGACCACAATAAAATACACTTCCACTGTGTGGTGGTCCATCCCAGATGCCTCTGAACCCAGAAAAGTCGACGCCGCTTTTGAACATGGTTACCATAAGGCTTCTTTTTTGCACAGCAACGTTTTAAATGACATTTCTGAATTTAACTCTGTGTTGTAGTGCTTGATAAAGGTTTGATGAAGTAATCCCTTGCCCATGTGGTTATATCAGCTATTGATGAATGATGGTTCTTGATGCAGTGCCGCTGTCATGCTGTTCACCACAAACCATTTGCCTTGCCTCTCGTCTCTGCTGGGGGCGATCGGAACTGCATCGCCCGCAGCTCGCCTCTGGGTCATGTGGGACCCAAGGAGCAAGCCTGCATTTCACTCAGTAGCGGAGACGCTAAGGAACATATTGGACTCAGCCAGTTGGGACTGAATATAAGCCCAGCCGGAGCTTATGTTTGTGGCATTGTATTGGTTTGGTTATGTCCGAGTGCACCTTGCGCCCCTACTACTGTGGACTACATTGTTTCCAGGTTTTGCTTCCATGTGGATTGCTCCTGCCTCATCCCAGATTCCAAGTGGATTTGCTTCACCCTGTTTATGCAGTGTGGTATGCCTGAGCGAATGTCCGCTCTTCTGTTTACATTTGCGTTATCACGCTAGCTTCGCGCTACACCTGAGCGACTGACCACTCTTTGATTATGTTCACGTTCATCACGCTACTCGTTAGCTTAGCGCTACGCCTTAGCGTTGTTCTTTGTTTGTTGTTATACTCTTTCTGTTACCTGTGTTGCCTTTAGTTTGGTGGACTCTTGTTATATTTACCTCTTTTGTTAATAAACCTTTATTTTGGATTTGGAAACCTGTGCTCGTCTCTCCATTCCTACCCCCACGTGACAGAATACAACACCCAAATATGGAGATGGCAAGTTTCCGCGGTTTATGGTTGTATTAGCATAGCGCTCCTCTGGTCTTAACATTAGCTTGAGGCCATTGTTTTCATTAGCTATGTACATCTTTTGATTATTTACAGAACCTGCACCTGATTCTTACCTTCAACCCTGGTGATTCTTTACAGAACAGGAACGGACGTTGGAGGAGATTGCTAGTCTCATTCAGAAATGATTCGAGTTCCCCAGGAACAAACCTCAACCTGCCGTAAGGACTTTACACTCCCCTAGCATCCCCAATATGGGGCCTGTTCAGGGTGATTTACCTGATAAATTTGATGGGTAAATTATGCGGTAAATTTATCATGCAATGCTCGAGATACCTCTGTTCAAAGCATCAGTATTCAGAAGACTAACGTGTGGTATTTGTTAGTTGATGCTTAACCAGCAGGGCTTTGCAGTGGGTCATGACAGTCTGGCCTCGGGATGAATCCAGGACCTGTGAACTATTTCATGAAAGACAATAATTTTGCCCTCGCTCCTGGGGAGGCGCAAGGGGAATTGTGGCATACACTGTCCTATGCAGGCTTAATGCAGGTGCCGACTCTCATCAGGAGGTTCGTTCCTTTGCCTGTTCCGAGGACGTCCATTCCAGTGGCTGTTCCCAGGATATCCATGCCAGTTAAGAAGACATCTGTGCCCGCTCCAAGGATGTTGATTCCAGTACCTGCCATGAGGACATTCGTGCCAGTTCTGAGGACGCTCGCACCTGAGATCATCCAGAGGACACTCGTCACGGAGACCCTCCAAAGCACACCGGCCCCAGAGATCATCCAGAGGACATCTGTCGCTAAAACAGTCCAGAGCACGTCAGCGGCAGTGATCGTCCAGATGACGCCCTTCACCGAAACCGTCCAAAGTACCCCTGTCCCAGAGCCCATGTCACAGTTTGTCAAGTCAGAGCTCGTTCCAGCGTTAGTCGTGAAGGGGGACTCTGGTTCCTGAAAGTCGCTAGGGCGACTTTCATGGCAAAATCAGCCACTAGGGTGACGTCTGTGCCAGAGTTAGCCGCGAAGGTGACTTCTTTTCCAGAAATGGTCGCAAGGGTGACTTCCGTGCCAGAGTCCGACTGTGGGACTCTGGCTACAGAAATGGTCGCTAAGGTGATTTCCCTGCCAGAGAATGGGGGATTCTGGTTCCAGAGTCGGTTGCGGGTGCTAATTCCGTTCCAGAGTCAGTTTCAGGCACTACTTCTGTTCCAGAGTCAGTTGCAGGTGCTACTTCTGTTCCAGAGATGGTCATGGGGGTGACTCCCCTTCCCTGAGCAGGTCCTGGTTACGTCAGCACCGCAGCTGCACGACCGAAACCCTGATTGCAGATAGACTCTGTTATGTTGCGGTGCTCTCATGGTTCGTGCTACGCTTGAGCGACTATCCACTCTTTGTTTATGTTTGCATTTATCTCGCTACTCGTTAGCTTATCGTTATGGCTTAGTGGTGTCCTTTGTTTTTTGTTATGCACTTTCTGTTAGCTGTGTTGCCCTTAGTTTGCTGGACTCTTGTTATATTTACCTCTTTTGTTAATAAACCTTTATTTTGGATTTGGAAACCTGCGCTCATCTCTCCATACCTACGCCCACATGACAGAATACAATAGAATATGGTTTTGTTAGCCTAGCACTCCTCTGCTCTTAACGTTAGCTAGTGGCCATTGTTTTGGTTAGCTGTGTACGTCTTTTGGTTATTTAAAGAACCTGCACCTACCTTCAACCCAGGTGATTCTTTATAGAACACCTCGCCCTAAGTATGGAATCAGCAGGTTTTATGGAGTGTTTGGCAAAGAAGGAACAGACATTGGAGGAGATCGCTAGTCTCATTCAGGAGGCACTAAGGCAAACAGCTCCTCCACTTCCAAAATGGTCCGAGTTCCCCGGGACCAAACCTCAACCTGCCATGAGGGCTTTACACTCCCCTAGCACCCTATGCCCATGTGACAGTCGCCTGATTGAAGATCATAGGTGTTCAGTTTAAGCTTGTGCCCTTAGCCTTTATGCACTGAAATTAGTCCAGATTCCTTGAATGGTTTAATGATATTATGCACTGTAGATGTAAATCCTTTCCAGTCTTTTTTGAGGAACACATTTCAATAATTTTCTTACACATTTGTTGATAAACTGGAGATCCTCTGCCCATCCTTACTCATCAAAAACTCAGCCTTTCAAGGATAATGCTTTTGTACTAAATCATTATTATAATCACCTGTTGATGACACCTGTTTGATTCATTCATTCATTTTTTATATTTACCTCATTACTGTTAGAGGTCCTACCTTCTAACCGATGCTAGAGGGCAGTGTGTCTACTTTTCACGGTAGGATCTCTGGGAGCTGCCGCAATCGCTCATGCCTGTCTGTAAGCTACGTGTTTGCAGCAAAACTCGCAACACCTGCTTTCCTGGCTATTTAAGAGCCTTGCCAGGCTTGGCAGGTGTTGTATTGTTCACCTGACATGCTGCTCATGCCCCTCAGATCGCCTCACTTGTCTCCCGCTCATAATAGAGCTTCCGTGCTTTTCTTTCGTTTTATTTTTGTTGTCTAGGGAGAGTGAATGAACTGGGTCTAATTAGCGCCAGGAGGCGTGAGGTAACCATCAGGGAGTAGTCCTAGCATAGGGCCAGCTTTCGCGTTTTGTTTTGTTTTTCTTTGCGATCGCTCCCAGCTGCTCTCTCCTCTTGCCACCTGACGCTACGCGCTGTTCTGCACCTGAGCGTTGCAACGCAGCCTTGAACAGCATTGTGCTTGAATGGCATTGCGCCGCCCCCCTTCTTCGGGCTGGTGCGTGCGGGGGTTCTGCCCCCTGCTCTCCGCTCTCTCTCCAACGCGGTCCTGAGCTTCTGACTGTGTGTGTGTGTGGACTTTTTGATCTCTCCTTCACACACAGGAGCTTGGTTTTATTTTTGATTTATTTGTTTGTATTTTTGTTACTTATTGTTTTATTTCTTTATTTCATTTCAGTTCACTCATACCACCTGGAGCTAACTGCAATTGTGTCCCAAACCTTTATATTTTATTTTATATGGTTTGTCATTGTTTTTTAATATGGTGAACCGTAACAGAACGATGCAACCAAATAGGGGATCCTGGGGGGTCGTCTGGTGATTTTAATTGATTTCTGGATTCTGTGTGACATACTGACCCCCCCCCCTTATTGCCCAGCCCCCACGGTCAAAAGCAACAGTCTAGGCTGAAACCGGGCCTAGACCGCCCCGTTGAGGCTCCTGACCCTCCGATGGAGGAGCCGCTATTTCCACCTAGCCTCGCCGTTCGCGACACCCAGCTGCTCAGCCCCAGGTTACTTGAGCTACCCCGTATTCTAGAGCTCACCCAGGGCTCTTGGCCAGTCACCGATTATATCGTGGCTTTCTGCGAGCTGGCCGTGGAGTCACGTTTTGGCGACCTGGAGTTAAGGGACATTTTCAAGTTTGGTTTGCATCATGACATTCGCCATGAATTGTTCTTTCTCTCGGACCCTTCATCCTTGACTGATCTGTACGGCCTGGCCATCCGTACAGACGCTCGCCTTACTGAGTGGGCCAGGAGAAGGGCCGGTTACACTCTGGTCCCCATGACACTCGCTCGGTCATCACTTAGCCCCAAAGCTGAGCAGCCAGTGCCAACCAGCTCAGTACCAGAGCACTTAAGCCTTGTTCAAAAGCAGGCTGCGCTTGTAAGCTCTATAATTGAGCATCTAGCACCCCCTAGCTCTGAACCTGGGCTCACCACACTCGTAAGCTCCGCACCTGGGCAGTTTGGCCCCGTGCCTAAGCGTTTAGCACCACCTAGCTCTGTACGAGAGCTCGCAACCGTAAGCTCTAGAATTGAGCACTGGGCATCCCGTAGCTCTGAACCTGGGCTCGTCGTGCTCGTAAGCTCTGCACCTGGGCAGTTTAGCCCCGTGCCTGAGCGTTTAGCACTGCCTAGCCCCATACGAGGACTCGCCTCGCTTGGAAGCTCCGCATCTGGGCAGTTTAGCCCTGTGCCTGAGCGTTTAGCACCCCCAACCCCCGTATGAGACCTCGCCACTCCCGTAAGCTCTATAATTGAGCACTCAGCACTCCCTAGCTCTGAACCTGGGCTCGCCATGCTCGTAAGCTCCGCACCTGTGCGGTTTATCCCTGTGCGTGAGTGTTTAGCACCACCTAGCTCTGTACGAGAGCTCGCCACACCCGTAAGCTCTAGAATTGAGCACTTGGCACCCCCTAGCTCTGAACCTGGGCTCGCCGCGTTTGTAAGCTCCACACCTAGGCAGTTTGGCCCCGTGCCTGAGCGTTTAGTGCCGCCTAGCCCCGTACAAGAGCTCGCCGTGCCCATAAGCTCTATAATTGAGCTCTTAGCGCCACCTAGCTCCAAACCTGAGCAATTAAGCTCTGTTTCCGAGCTCGGCGCACCCGTTGACCCCGTACTTGTGCACTTAGCGCCGCCTAGCTCCAAACTTGAGCAGTTAAGCTCCATTCCCGAGCTCGCCGCACCCACAAGCCCCGCATCTGAGCAATTAAGCTCCATGCCTGGGCATTTAGTGCCGCCCAGCTCCATACCTGGGCTCGCCATGCCGCATATGAGCAGTTAAGCTCCATGCCTGGGCATTTAGTGCTGCCTAGCCCCATATGAGAGCTCGCCACACCTGTAAGCTCTATAATTGAGCACTCTGCGCCAACTAGTTTCAAACCTTAGCAGTTAAGCTCTGTTCCTGAGCTTGCTGAGCCCCTTGGTCCCGTACTTGGGCACTTAGCGCCGCCTAGTTCCAAACCTGAGCAAGTACGCTCCATTCCCGAGCTTACCGTGCCTGTTAGCCCCACATTCGGGCATTTAGCACCACCCAGCACTGCAATTGAGAACACTGCGGCTGTGCCAGTGCTACCACCGTTGCTTCCATGGTCGTGTTCTCTCGTCTGCCCCGCCAGATGCCTTGCGCCCAGCTTGGGCCAGCTTTCATATTTTGTTTTGTTTTTCTTTGTGATCACTCCTGGCTGCTCTCTTCTCTTGCTGCCTGATGCTACGTGCCATTCTGTGCATGCGCATCGTGACACAGGCTCGAACAGCATCATACACTTGTTGTGCACGTGCCCAGCCTTGCACCATCCCTTTCTCCGGGCTGCCCCCCGCCCTCCGGTCTCTCTCCAGCGCGGTCCTGAGCTTTTATGTGTGTGTGTGGACTCATTGACTCTCCCTCACACACATGAGCTCGGTTTTCTTTGTTATTTATTTGTTTGTATTTTGTTTATTATTGTTTTATTTCTTTATTTCATGTCAGTTCACTCATACCACCTGGAGCTAACTGCGATTGGGTCCCAAACCTTTTTATTTTATTTTATACGGTTCGTCATTGTTTTTTTAATATGGTGAACCATAACAATTACAAGCCCTAAATTGTCCCTGTCCCAACTTTTTTTTTTTTATATTTTGTTGCAGGGCTGAAATGGAGAAATGGATGTTTATTAACAAAAGAAATTAAGTTTAGCAGAAAAAGCCTATCTTGGGTTTATACTGTCTGCGATTAAATGATAGTCATGATGTAATGATGTAACGAACACTGCATATATAATTTAGTAATGCAGGAATCAGCAAACAGATGTAATGTTTTACATATATGCAGACATAATTACAGTGGTACCTCAGTTCTCATTGTTAATCTGTTCCAGACCCCCAGAAAATCCAGATTTTATAAGGCATTATATACATCAATGGAGTTGTATTCTACAGGTGCTCCCTGATGTACGATGGGGATATGTTGTGACAAATCTATCATAAGTTAAAGGTATCATTAACAAAGGAGTTTAACCAGTATTTGGTAGAGTAACAGAGCCTATGATCAGTAATGATAAGTAAGTTAATGTTTAAAACGCTTACATTAACATACAGTTGACTAGAATCATTAACACAAAGCTTATTTTATAATAAAGTGTTATAATGTCATGTAATTTAGTGAGTAATGGAATTACAATGAACAGTAAAAGCAAAACACTTACTCTGTTGGTGAACTCAGAGCATTAGCAGAGCTGGTAATGCTAACTGCAGAATATGTTCTGTAGCATTAAGTTCCTGCTTCCCTTTCGGTTGGCAGTCAATGCAACCCTTTTTAGGACCCAAGGAGACTTATTCGCACTAAGAATACAGTACTGTAGATGTTCAAATGAAGAAAAACACGACGATTTTAACAGAGATCTTCACTGAGCTATGGCTATTGTGAATCTGAATCACTGACTCACTATGTAAAGTGTGTCCAGCAGTCACTATGTAATCACTATGTAAAGTACCGAGCAACCGACGAGAACCGAGACAAATTTTTCTGGTCGTAATGCTTTGAGAACTTAATTTGATGAGTTCCTAGATGGTTGGGAACCAAGATGACACTGTATAGCATAACTTGTTGCACATTAAACATTATTCTTTTTTTTTTAATTCGCGGCCTCAACTTTTCTCTTTGCTCACACAATGCATGCCCCTTGTAATTTTTACAAGCAAGGTGATGTTTAATGAATGTCATGTTATATGTTCCTAAAAAACTATAGCTATGGTGTTTTTTTTACTACTTGTTGCCATTTAATGAGTATAAATCTAGGCATTTAGGCTATATATGTGCACCAACACTAATAGATAGAAAAATAACATTTTGTAATGCATGCATCTGCAAACAGATGTCATGATTTGGATATGTGCAGTTACAATATGATTACTACCTTCCGGTATGTTCATATACCAAATAACATTAGTTTTTCATGATTAGAACAAAATGTATATGTGCTTGTATGGCTGTACAAATCTGCAAAATACTGAGATAATGCCTAAAGTTGCAAAAAGTTTTATTTTTGACTGATACTGGGCGGACTGAATGCTGATAGAATGAGAAAGAAAATCAATTTAATAAAAATGCTATGTAACCCATATTGGCAGGAAACACAAAAATAAAGTCATTATTTATCTTCAGAACAGCTAACACTTTTCTTGGCGGACAAGATCCTCAAAGATCAACCCTGGCACCAATACATTCTGCAATTATGGTTCAAGATGATGACAATGTCATCGATTTTATTGGCATAAAGTGAGCCAAGCACAGTTAATTAGCCAGCTCTCTCTGCTCTCTTTCACTTCTTTAATTAGGTGTGAATTAACAAGCTGCAACCGCTAACTAATCAGGCACAATAGCTTTTAGTAATTATGGCCTACTCTAATCACTATTTGGAGAGGTGGGTGGATGACAGGAAAGTGATGAAGGACTTCTTCAAACAGTGCTAACTATTGATTAGATGAGGAGATGATGATTCAGTGGATTGTAAAGTCTTATTACTATATATCGTGGTTAAATTTGACAGTAAACATCCAGTAATGGGCAACACTACATAGCCAAAGGTTTGAGGACACAAAAATGATATTCAACAATATGGGTAATAGTATGGAGTCCCCCTGAAATAACAGACACTTTGACCTAATAGTGTATAAAGCAATGCAGTTGTCCATGCACCTGCTGGTAGGTTTTGAATTTATTGTATTTATACTCACATTCACCAAATATCACGTTGCTATTATTCTGTTGTGTTTCCACTGACACACCCAGTCCAATGACTGAGTAAAACCATTGTTTGATCTCATTTACCTTTAAATTCAATCTCCTGAAAATTTCAGGAAGATCTGAGGGATCTCACTGGAACACTCAGATCAACATGCAAATACACCTTGGACAGTGTGCTATTACACCATAGGGCAACACACACACACCCATTTATTCACACTCACTCACACTGAGATTACGAGAATAGTAGCTTGTCAATTTATAGTAGTATGTTTTTTTCTGAGCTGGAAGGAAACTGCAGTACCCAGGGAAAACCACAAAGAAAGAAAATGCCAAACATGATATAGATGGTTACTGGGGCTCAAACCCTAAGGATTTTGAGACAACAACAGTACCTGCTGCAAGACTGTGCCAACCCTTGTAAACTATGCGCTACTACATGCATATTAAAATTGTTTTTTTTTCTCTTCCCTCTACAAGGGTTGCAATATAGGTATGCACTTGGATCTTCTAAAAAACAGTACTTTTTTCACATCAGGAAGGTTACCAGAGCAGGGTGAAAACATGAGTCACAAACAAATGCTTCTCTTCAAATGCAAATGCTACATTTATATATCACTTCTGCTCCAATTTTAACCAAATACTACTTACTACACTTTATACAGTCTCTCTACACTATTTAAAGCTGTCCATAACATACCCCTTTTTATCTTACAGACTGCATTCAAAATTACACTCTTTCTCACTCTTTCTTACACTACCACTCATCAACTTCAGTACAGTAGGTGCTAGGGCTCTCCCCTATGTTGCACTCAAACTCTCTTCTATCATACATTCGTACACCGGACCGGTGTTTACCAAGGTTGCCAATTATGTAGCTGGTTGTGTATTAGATTGTCACTCTGCTGTTAAAAATACTTTTGCCTTTCTAAATATCACAAATTATTCTGCGGAGAAAATCTCCATGTGTACTTATGTCATTTAACATGCATTCGTTGTTAATCATTATAAGGACTTAAGTTGTCCATAACTATCTGACATATTGTTAGGGCATATACAACATGTCTCTTCATAAGATGTTTCCACAGTTTAGAGTTCTCCAAATTTTTTAACCTTTTCATTATTACATCTAAAATATATACTCTGCATGGTAAAGTACTTGTATGTTGTATTGGATAAAATGTGCATTCTGTAGGCATACAACCATGTGTGTGTTTGTCTTCCTGACTGCACTTGTGTGCCTGTGTGTGTGTGCGTGTGTGTGTGTGTGTGTGTATGTGTGTGTGGAAAGACTTCTGCACTGCAGGTGTATTGCTGATCTGTTTGTAGAGCTGGGCAGGCCATGTCTCAGGGGAAGATTTGGAGGACCTTGTATAAGAGTGACTCTGTTAGCTTAAGGCAAAAGCAAACAATCACTCTATTTTGAAGACTTCAGTGCACTTCAGTCAGAGGGTTTTCAAGTCTCAACTAGATCTGCACAACAAACAAATGCAGTTTGGACCTTTTAGATAGATTACTTGAGCAATTTATTTTTTCACCATTTTCTTTTTATTTAATTAATTTACATATTAGAGGTAAATAAAGAGGTAAAAAGTATTAGAGGCAAATGAACACAAATTAACATAATAAATGACAAAACAGAGTTCAGTTTGCCAGTGGGTAATGTTCTACATTTGGCACAAATTACCTTCAAGAATTTATTCCAGTATGGTATTTTCTGTTTTTCCTTTATAATGTTATAAAGTAAACAATGATAATATAAATTAATAAATTAATAATACTATTTAACCTGACTACTTATCAGGGCATTGTGGAGTGGCATAGCAATGCATGCAGTTAGAACGGTCACTTCCCAGCTCCAGAAAATGTTGGTCCAAAAATCATTGGACCCTGGACTGAGTCTGTGAGTATAGTGTATATATTCTCCCCATATATGTATGTGTTTACTCTGGATACTCTGGTTTCCTCCAAATTTCCTAAGACATGTGTTAGCTTAATTGGTTGCTCTATGTTGGCCCAATGTGAGTGTATCTGACAAGTATCATATACAGTGGGGCAAGTTCTAAATTGTGCAAGTTCTCCTACTTAGAGAGATGTGAGAGGTCTGTACAGTGCCTTGCAAAAGTATTCGGCCCCCTTGAACTTTTCAACCTTTTGCCACATTTCAGGCTTTGAACATAAGTTAAGAATCAACAACAAGTGGGACACAATCGTGAAGTGGAACGAAATTTATTGGAAATATTAAACGTTTTTAGAAATAAAAAACTGAAAAGTGGGGCGTGCAAAATTATTCGGCCCCTTTACTTTCAGTGCAGCAAACTCACTCCAGAAGTTCAGTGTGGATCTATGAATGATCCAATGTTGACCTAAATGACTGATGATGATAAATAGAATCCACCTGTGTGTAATCAAGTCTCCGTATAAATGCACATGCTCTGTGATAGTCTCAGAGTTCTGTTTAAAGCGCAGAGAGCATCATGAAGACCAAGGAACACACCAGGCAGGTCCGAGATACTGTTGTGGAGAAGTTTAAAGCTGAATTTGGATACAAAAAGATTTCCCAAGCTTTAAACATCTCAAGAAGCACTGTGCAAGCAATCATATTGAAATGGAAGGAGTATCAAAC
>JAJAGP010006780.1:0-18302 GCA_025084515.1 Ancistrus triradiatus | reverse complement strand
AGCAGCAATGTTCTTTTTGGAGAGCAGTGGCTTTCTCCTTGCAACCCTGCCATGCACACCATTGTTGTTCAGCGTTCTTCTGATGGGGGACTCATGAACATTAACATTAGCTAAATGTGAGAGAGGCCTTCAGTTGCTTAGAAGTTACCCTGGGGTCCTTTGTGACCTCGCCAACTATTACATGCCTTGCTCTTGGAGTGATCTTTGTTGGTCGACCACTCCTGGGGAGGGTAACAATGGTCTTGAATTTCCTCCATTTGTGCATAATCTGTCTGACTGTGGATTGGTGGAGTCCAAACTCTTTAGAGATGGTTTTGTAATCTTTTCCAGCCTGATGAGCATCAACAACTCTTTTTTTGAGAACCTCAGAAATCTCCTTTGTTCGTGCCATGATGCACTCCCACAAATGTGTTGTGAAGAGCAGACTTTGATAGATCCCTGTTCTTTAAGTAAAACAGAGGCCCACTCACACCTGATTGTCATCCCATTGATTGAAACAGCTGACTCTAATTTCACCTTCAAATTAACTGGAAATCCTAGAGGTTCACATACTTTTGCCACTCACTAATGTGTAATATTGGATCATTTTCCTCAATAAATAAATGACCAAGTATAATATTTTTGTCTCATTTGTTTAACTGGGTTCTCTTGATCTACTTTTAGGACTTGTGTGAAAATCTGATGATGTTTTAGGTCAAATTTATGCAGAAATACAGAAAATTCTAAAGGGTTCACAACTTAAGCACCACTGTACGTTACAGTTAGTGCAGTCAGTAACTACAGCTTTTATGATGGTCTGACTTGCAATATAAGGAACTCTTCAGTGCATGACAGAATGTTTTAAGCACGTTTCAGGTAGGCTACGTGGTTGGTTCTTCTTTGCTTAGTACAGTACATGTGTAGGAGTCTGGTATGTCCAATCCTGTACCTTGTGAATATACCATGAGCCATGAGGTGACAACGCTAGCCATTTACACCACTGTACCCACATTTCTTTAGGGACTATTCATTGCTTAAGTCACTATTAACTTGTCGACTAGAGAACTGTAAATGATTTCAGACACTCCCTTGTATGGCTTTGCTCATTATTGTCCGACAGCAGATTCCAGTGGAACCATGCTATAAGACTGGTTGACAGTAGGTAACAGTTTAGACTGCTTGGTGTTTCTATTAAAAGTACGCTACCTATTTAAATAAATATTTGCATTAAAAGAAATCGTTCTGGTAATCGCTGTTTTGTTTTTTTGTTTACTGGACCATTAAACAGTAATAAACGCATTCTGTTGTGGCTTATATTGCCCACTTGTTTGACTGTAGTGCTTTTTAATTTTAAAAAACTATTTCTTTAGTGTCAAATATGAGCAATGCATATGAAAAATGCAATTAACAGTAAGTAAATTTGGTGTGAAAATTTCTCCATTTCAAGTTTTATTTAGTTCAATATTCCATTTCAAATGATATTCTATTACGTTTTTTATTTACATCTGATATACATTGCTTTTTATAATTACACATTGCAAACTGCTTACCAAGGATGCCCATATCATATTTGCCTTCCTTCTTGTCTTTTTCAATCAGGTAGTCAAAGTTGTCTGTGAAGTACTGGAAGAGGAAGTTCTGCTGGTGGACCTCCAGGCCCAGAATTCGGTTCAGGAACTTTGTGATTGTGCAGTCTGCAACATGGAACATAAACATAACTCAGTATTCAGGAGGCCTTTGAAGGTTATCGATCCGATTTACACCAGCCGGTTTTAATACAAATGCAGTGAGGACAAACTGAAATATAAATGCAACAAAAACTGACAGAGTGTATCGTGATTAAAGAGCAAAACTGATTTAGGTTATGAAACAAAAGCTATTAATTGGGTGTAAATAACGCTGCTAAGCAACTGTGATTAACACTACAGCATAAGTGTGGTCAATCGTGATGAATATTACAAAACAGATGCAGTTACAGTGGTACCTCGGTTCTCGACCACCTCAAAAATCGTCGAATTCGGTTCTCGATGCATTCTGACCAGAAAAAAGCGTCTCGATTCTTGGCGCACTTGCTTAAAGTCGAGTTACACGACTTGTTTCAGCCGAAACTTGATTCACGAATCAGTACACAGTGATTCAGGTTCAGAATAACCCTCACTCAATGAAGATCTGCGCTGTTTATTGTGTTTTTCTTTATTTTTACATCTATAGCACTGTGGTCTTAGTGCAAATAAGTCATAAAAAGGTTACTTATAAGAGCCAACCGAAAGGAAACCGAAAGGAACCTCAGGCTGTAGTTAGTAAGTGTTTTGTTTTTACTTTTCACTTTCAATCCGTACCCCCTTGATTACAAAATAAGCTCTGTGTTAATGATTTTGGCCAACTTTAGGTTAATGTAAGTGTTTTATACATTAACTTACTTAACTTACTTACTTCATAGTATCCAGTGTGGAATTTCTGGGGGTGTGGAACGGATGAATTCAATTTACATTATTCCTCATAGGAAACATTTGCTCGGTACTCGTCATTTTTGGTTCCTGACAAGCCTTTTGGAACGAATTAACAACGAGAACCGAAATACCACTGTAATTGTGATTAGTGCGACAGGACAAATGTGGTGCTTGCATTAGATACAGGAGTGTAATGATATCCGTGAGTGTGAGCACTTTTCCAATAGAGGAGTGTTTAGACAAGACGCTCTGTGTACCAAATCCGATTTGACACGCAGGCCCTCATGACTTCTGTGATGCGGTGAGATCATGAGTCACACCATTAATCTGAGCCATTAAAACTAATTTCATTCACTGCAATAACAGATTATTACTGCAGCTTTCATTCGAGAATAAAAACAGTTCATTCCCAGTGAGGTCGTCCTGCTATGTAACGTCATCAGCAATGTTTATGAATGAAAACAAATCTTTACCTTTCTCTTCACCAAGGCGTGGCTCCTTACACAAAATTCCCACATCTACCATCCCTTTCTTCATTTCTGAAACACACCACATATGGTAAAAACATTTAGCGCCAAGTGGAACATGGCTGCATAAACGTCCACTTATGAAAGAGCACTAAAATTCAACTAGTTTTCAGAGAAGGCTCATGTTCACAACGTAAGGGTTTGACTATAAAAAGGGTTCTTACCGACAAAGAATCTTGCTTCACCCCCAGGATAGCCTTTGGGCGGTGGAACTTTGTTCTCAATGTATCCCAGTATAGTCTTGGTGATTTTATCCAGAGCTTTGGTGCCATACTAAGTGGGGAGAAAAGCAAATGAAATGTTTATTATAAAAATCTTGCCTTTGTTTAAACTAGCAGATAAAAAAAAAAAAAAAAAAAAAAACAATAAATCATGAACACTTTTTCTAACTTCAAATGTAGATTTATTTGCTGTCACAAATAAAAGGCAAACACATGCCCATATACCGGCTTAAACCACTGAAAGGATTTGCCCTTTGGCATTCCAGCTACAATTCCATGGAAGACAACAGGAGGTGGGGTTGTTCACAAGACCAATAACCCAACACAAAAACCCTTCCAATGCCAGTGCAGTGGAAGCCATCTTTGTGACACCCTCAGGCAGTTATTTCCAGTTACACAAGAATTCAAACTGAAAGTCCTGCTGCCATTTCAACAACATTTGCAAACACCATCAGAATCTGATAAAAAAAGAAAAGAAAAAAAGATGAAACAGTGCTGCACTGTACACCAGTTTATGTGGTATACTGTTTTTAATTCAGGCAGCAAATTATATAATATTGTTCACCACTAGAAGCGCTACAGGGGGATGTGTAGTATGGGATCACTGAACGGCATGCTGGGTACACCTCGCTAGCTAGCCAGGTAGATAAAATACACCACAGCATAGCCTAGCCTAGCGGGAGAGGCTTCGTCATGGTATAATAGAGAACAGAAATCAGATCAAGGAAAAATAAAGTGAGCCTGGAGGTGCAAAAAGAGAAACCAAGAAAGGAGCTGTGTCTGCAGTTTGGATGTGGTTTGGTTTTAAACAATCTGACCAAAGGCAAAGTTTGTCGAGCCACTGTTGCTAACCCAGCAACTTTACCTCAGCAGAAAAGGTGTTGGAATACAGACAGTGTATGAGATTATCAATGCTGTTATCTACCAGCACCAGTAAATCCACATTTTCTCGACACACTGCATATGACAGGATAAACAAGTGCAGGAGCCAAATTACATCTACAATTACATTTATAGCATTTAGCAGACGCCCTCATCCAGAATGACTTGCAACAGATACAACCTAATCCAAGCAATTGTTGGGTAAGGGCCTTGCTCAAGGACCCAACAGTGGCAACTTGGCAGAGGTGGGATTTGAACCCTGGAACCTCTGGTCCAGTACCTTAACCACTGGGCCACCAGAGTCCCATTATGAATGCAGTAATTATCCAGATAAGAAAGATAGATTCAGAGCAATGACTGAAATCGGATTCCAGCAAATCATGTCTTACTAGGGCGAAAATACTTCAAGTAAAAAATACTTCCAAAAAAAAAAAAAAAAAAAAAAAAAAACCTCTTTTTTTTAGTTGTGTATAAACATGATGCAGTTTGCACAATAAAACCTATTTACATTGTTTCATGCATACTGATTCCTTCATTCATTCCCACCAAAAACAGCATGATATACCACAAAACCGGTATAATCTTAAAAAACAACAACAAAAACAAACCTAATGCAAACTTTTGGTCATACCCACACTGCCCAGCACTAGTTAAAAACAGTCAGTTTAATCTAGTAATTCTTCATCTTCCCCTATTGACAGGGAAGACTTGGTGTACCTTCAATGGATCACAGGTTAACAAAGCCTGATTTAAACCACATTTTAATGGTTGCCACGGCAGCAAATCCAAAGGTATGCTGAATTTCCAATGGCTCCCAGTGAACACTACAGCTTTTATTTGCAACAGTGGAGACTTGGGGATGTATTGAGGTGTTACACGAGACAGGCTTGTAATTAATTATTTACTTATTTATTAATCATTTATCATTTATTAATCATGTCAGCAGAGACGGGCAAGGTTACAAGCGCACTCAAACACACTCACACTGGGGCAATTCAGAGAGACATCAGCTGACCTAACATGTCTACACGGGGGAGAACAGACAGACTTGTGTTATGTTATCTACGTTATCATTGTTCCCCTAGGCACTAAACTTGTGTACCAGTGTGAAATGAGTGAGTGTGTGCTCGTGCCCTGTGACGGACTCGTCCATGGTCTATGGTTGGTACCCTCCTTGCACCCTGTGGTGCCTGGGTTTGAGTCCTGGAAGTGCCTCGAGGCAAGGCAGGGTGACACCTAAATTCACGGCTGGGTTTTGTCTGAGGGTGGAGGGGCACCCTTAATCCTGCGATGAACTGATGCCCCGTTCAGGGTACATGCCCACCTGTGGCCTACGACAGGCTCCAGATCCCCCACCCTCTATGACCCAGATGAGGATAAAGCAGGGTTAAAAAACTGCATTGGAAAAAGTGAGCTAAATGGAAAATTGCGAGATTCAACATCAATCTGATGATACTCTAATATTTATAACTGACAAATCCTTCAAGAGCTAGAGAACCATCTAGGTGGCTGGTTTGAACACCTGACTGAATGAAGCTGATAAATAAGGACACTTCACGCTGGAACGTTTGGTCCGATGAAAATGAAAACAGACCAAAGACGTGAGAACGAACCAAACAGTGTGGAAGTGGCGTCATAAGAAGCGACCTGTAATTTAATATCTCATACCAAAGGACAGAATGATCAAGCACACCTGCTTCTTCTCATTATAGGAGGTATGTTACCAGTTACACAATTACAGCATGCGTGCTTTTGGGTGCATAGCAGAGGAATTAAAATGTAGGAGCTCTCTGTGAGGTATCATCTGATAATAACACCAGCACCTATTAAGAATCCCATGAGCACGTTTAGCCCAACACACAGCATTGTTGTGAAAGTTATGAAAAATCGGCAAGTTTGGTCGAAAAACCTTATAAAAGCCGTCCAATCATTGAGTGACCTTATTCACATGACGTATGTTCACATATTTTGGTTCGATGTTAAGAACGTCACTGAACACCAAGTGAACCAGTGTCTGCTTTGGTTCAGACTAAGTGAAACAAACTATATGCATAAACACACCCATAGAGAAAACTTTGCTGTGGTTTTTATGTATTTGTAGGTGTTTGTTCTGTGTGTGCTCTTACTTTGTTTTCAAAGTTGTACTTGCTCAGGTCTCTGGACTCCGTGGCTCGCCTGTCCCCGTGGGTCAGGGCCCCCTGATGAGAAAGACGAAGCCATGAGTTCTCCCATCATATGCTTTGATATGGTGTGTATGAATGCAGGGTGTAATTACCAAGCTCTCCAGGCGCTTGGCCACGATGGAGGCGAAGCGTCTCTCTCCTGCCAGCTCGGAGATCAGGAAGACATACTCTGGAGCAGTTACCTGGTTAGAGCGATGAGTGCGGCCTGCAGGAACATAATACGCAATCAAAACTTGCATTTGATTTGACCCCATGCGCACCTACTCGGAGATACAACAACTGAGGTGATAGTCAAGCTTTGGTTTGCAAAAAAAACAAAAAAACAAAAAGGCTTTCCCCACACACCGAACTGCTGAATAGCACGATCAGCGCTCCATGGTAGTTCCAGCGTCATGTGCACCCGCCTCCTCTGATTCTGTATGCGCTTATCTGCCTGTAGAGAGATCCCTGAACTTGCTGCTTCAGAGATGATAGCCACCAGCTGAAAGGCAAAACAGTTCAGCCAAACTGTCACACAAGTGGTCTGCTGATGAGAAAGCTGCAGGTCTTACAGGAGACAGTTAATGGAGTGACTACACATAATACTGTATATTTTATACAGTAGGGCTGGCCGATATGACTGACAGTAGAAAAATGCCTAGCCATTTGGCAAAATCATTTATACCGCGGCATTTTCCGATTATTTCTGCTTCGTTGTAAACCAAAAACAATGTTGGTTATCCCAGAAGTTGAATCTGTTCATCTGGACAGGTTTTGTTGGAGAAACGTTTCGTCACTCATCTAAGTGACTTCTTCAGTCTTGGCTAGCTGGAAAACTTCTCCAATCTTATGTACAGCACATTTAACATCCTTTAATTTTCTCAAAAATCGACAGTGCGCCTTAAAATGAGGTGCGTCTAATGTATGAATTAATTCTGGTTGTGCTTTCTGACCTAGAACCGATTGTAGATGGTACACGGCGCTCATAAATCTGTCAAAATGTTTTAGCACAGCCATGGTAAGTTACGAAAGCTTATGGCAACCGTAGTGCGCAGCATCGCGGAGTAATACGGTATGTGCTTCAGCATTAGGGTACGTGCATTCATTCATTCATTTTCAAAGCGGATTTCAAACTCAACGCTATCAGTCACGCAGTACAACATGGACATAGAGCAGCTGCGAGAGAATTCAACATTAACGAATCAATGGTACGGAAGTGGAGGAAGCAAGAAGACGCCCTGCGCCAGGTAAAGACCAAACTGAGCTTCCGAGGGAACTTAAGAGTTACATTTTGTAGTTGAAGGACTTCAAACAGATGAAATCAAGGCCCTTATTATTAAAGGGGGAGTGACTTCTGTTAGCGGACATGGTTTGGAAACTAAGACAGAAAATCAAAATGAATCAAGAAAAAAGACAAAGCAAGCTGAACTATCTGGCAATATGGTGAGAAAATTTCACTAAAGATTTTCTTAAAACAAGAACATTTTTTAGCTAAAATGTAGCTTATCTTCTATTAAAACAAAAAATAGCTCTTTTTATATTCAAACTTTTCTGGCTTGTTAAGACAACACAAATAATTATCTGGAAAGTTGCTGCCACTAGATAGCTGTAGCTGGAGGCGGCAATACTCACAATCATTATTATCATTTTAAAATGAAGCATGCTAGCAATGAATAACAATGCCCAAAGTGTGCGCCACATCCAGTGATTAAACGTCGAGTCATCACACTCTCAGGCAGGTTTGACTGGATGCTTCGCTAAAGCGACTCCATAGGACAAGAAACCCAGCAGATGAAATGATGTAATGATGTCATTACATCTTTTATTTGTAAGGATTTACACAGTCAAAACTCTTGATCCGAGCACCTCAGCTCGGAAGTCAAAAACTGAAGACCAGTACTACCATGTTGAACTCTACGCAACAACCACTGGTTTATGTAATGAAGTGTATAAGCTTCACTCTACAGCTCAGCAGGTAAGGTACTGGACTGGACCAGAAGGTCCAGGGTTCAAGTCCAAGCACTGCCAAGCTGCTACTATTGGGAAATAACTGACAGTATTAACTTCTACTTTTAGATAACTAATTATACTGCATGTGTATGTTCACAAAGGTAAAACTCAATTGTGATTAAAAGCCTTTCAATTTCAATTTATTATTGGATTAACTAAAAGTTATTTTGCACCATTAAAAATTTATTTTCTTCTAACATTACAATATATTCATATATACCATTTACCCTGGTCGTATCGCCCACTCCTATTACACACGTTGGACAAAATATCCGTTTAATGCTATGTATTCACTAAAAAGCTTAATCATTGTTGGTCTTTAAAGCCTAATGGTTCAAAGCTGGCACCTTTCAAAACCAGATAATTTTAATGAGTGTAACATGACAGCATGTCTTCACCTTCCCGCCTTCCATAAAACGCTCCTTCTCTTTGACGTTCACGTGGTCGATGGAGAGCCCCTGTTCGGCACGTGACTCATACTGCACCCTGCCATCCAGCCTCCGCACGACCCGGCCTTTCCGTCCCGTCATCTTCAAACAACGTGATTATAGAGCAATCGTTTACACCGAACATGTCAAATAATATTAATGGAGATTAATCAACAGTTACCCATATCTTTGCGTATCAGTGTGCTTTGCACTCATGGCAGGCCTCACCTCAGACACACACTCAGGTCCTCCGAATCTATCAATCAGCTCGTCTAATGTGTTAAGAGGAAGCTCCTTCCCCAGTTCTGCTATCCTAGCCAAGAGCTCCTGTTTGATCTTCTCCAGTTTGGCTAAAAGCAGATACCAGACAAAAGATTCAGCTCAGGAAGGCAAGAAGAACCCAATCTTTCCTGTATGATTTAGCAGTCTAGACCAAGAATTACCCTTAGATTTAATAAGCATGCAGACATCTAAACAGAGAGAAACAATGGTTCATTGCACACATAGCTACAATACTGCGAGACAGCTCGAAATCCAGTGACTCCACACGCTGACTTGAACGATCCTCAGCCTCTCCATTACTATTAGGCCAAACATTTGTTCAACTTTTGGTTTTTGAAATGATCAAACAAATCACACTTGAGATGCATTTGGAAGCACAGGTGCAGTCTGGCAGTTCTACAACACTGCAGAACTAAGCATGGTGAAGCATGGCCATTGTAAATTCCATGGGGTTGTCCAAATGGGTTGTCCAAACTTCATACAATTCTATCTTTTATTTGTGTTAGCCGACTAAGAACATCCATGCTGTCTTGACATTCAGCCTAATGTCTTCACTGATAGGGTATGACAATGGATTATTATCATTTCACAACTCTATGTGAACAGAAGACAATTATAGCCTGTTTTTTGTTATTTGCCACATGCATTAAAAAGATTACAATTCTATTTTTCAACTATATTAACCATTTTTTACACCAGAAATGTTACCTACCAAAAATCTGCAGCTGAAAATGGTACTTTTGGATTTTGGCCAAAAGAGGGAAGGCCTAAACCTCATGCACAAACCCACACTGTAAGCATGTGGCTTTGGCTGCTTCAGTCAAGGGGACTACAAAGCAAAGCATGTGATTAAAAAAATGTGGTAGAGGTAATAGAAATCTCTCAGTTAACAGTGGAGCGGGACGGGGTTAGGGGTGGGGGGAATAAGAAAATCACAGATGAAATCCCAAACGATGGGAACTGAGACGGCAGACTTGACAGTTAGACAGATACAAAATCAAGTATCAAAATCTTAACACTTAAGAAATAATTATTTTTGCTAAAGATATTTTAAAGCCATGTTTGATTCCTCCACTCTCCTGCTGACCAGCACAGACATGTCCAGTTTAAGCGGCAGCAACAAGTCAACAACAAACGTCGGCTGTGTGGAATGACTGGATGAGGAATTCTCTCTAATCATGTGGATTACATGTCATTCAAAAAAGCTAATTAAAATGCAAATTTCAAAAAGGAATAAAACAAACCATCTTGTTTCAGCTCAGTTTGTCCCGCATTTTCACCTACCTGTATGTCCATTGATGTGGTTCACGAAGATGACATCGTCGTTGTCCTGCAGAGACTCGGGGGAGGAGTTCGAGTCACTGTCCATATCCTCCGAGTCTGTAGCAGAGTCGTCGCTGATCTTAATTACCCCACCCACCTCCACACAGTGCTTTGGATATTTGGGTGGTCGACCTTTTGGTTTTCCTACAAGAACCATTTTCATACATGACAATTTGACTGCTTAAAATAATAAACAGGTCAACTCTGGTAAAGCTAATCAAAAAGGTGCCTGTCGGATGGTCACTCACGTTTTCTTTTATTTGCAGCAGTCTTCTCTCGTTTCGGCTTCTCCAAAGGAAAGTGCTTCTGAACCAGAGACTGGAACACGCCCCTGGAGGCAAACACCACAAACATGCCCCGTGTTACTCCTTTCCAAATGAGATTCCAGGTTACACTTTTGTTCTCCCTATTCTGTGTGGGTGAGTTGGAGGGATGGTGTCTTTCTGGTTGGCTGACATGACCAAATTCCTTTGCAACTCTTAGGGCCAGAACAATAGTGGATACACACCGAAATTAAGACAGAGAAAACAGATCCCCAAACACAATGTCATGGATTGGCATAAGATGGGAAAACGTGAATCCACCAGTACTGACAGTACACTGGCTTATGGACGTCCCGCACTAAATGCACATTAACAGGTTAAAAGAAGCCGTCAGTGGACCTGGGTTAGTCAATATTATTGAATATACAAATAACGAAATCATGCAGCAATAATATTCAAACGATTAACGTCTTTGCTTTATATTTTTGTGATAATAGATTGTAACCCAGATTGTAATTAGTCCATACAATAATTATAACTCATATAACGCATCTCATGACTCAAATTCTTTACAAGCTACAGATTCAGATTTCAGAGTTCAAATTTTTGTTCAACAGTATATAAAACCAGATGTTATGCCTCAAATGGCTTCTCTCTCTTCATATTTCCAGTAGCAGGTGAGTATGATCTGTATTTCCCTGCCTACACCAGCCTTGTGCTGCTATATTCAGGTGGTTTCTGGTAATCTAAGACGTGGGAGAACAAAGTGCTGTAATAACATGGTGACACACGTGTACTGTGATTACATAGAGTGCACGGTTCTTATCAAATAATTCTTTTTGCAGCTGTTCTGCCAAGACATGCTAATGACCAGTTTATCTGCTCTGTTCAATAGATTCCTACAGCAAGGAGGACAGAACTGAGGATAAGTCTGTACTTATACTGTAGAGACAGGTGTAGGTGCCGGTGCTTGTTCTGCTGCTCAGTGCAGGGAACCAAAGTTCCCTTTGAAAATGTACTTGTGTTGAGACCGAGCACAAGAGTTGAACTAAGGTAAAGAATGTGGGCAATCCTCAACAAAGTAATAATCAACTAGTAAGAACTGGAAGAAGCATCCGATCAAGAGACACTAAACTAACTTACAGTTACAGCCATATAGAAAGAAACTCGGCACTCAATGCATGAATGCAGATTTTCAGGCAGCGGTGTCCGCGCAAAAACATTAAAAACAATGACCAAAGTAAAACAATGCTACCAGACATTGGCCTTACATAAATAAAAACCCATTTTCATGTACCAATATCCATGTTAATAGCGTTAACTGGCCATCTTTTTTCTGCTGCTGTACTATAGCAACCAATCTGTTGCTATAACAACCGATCTGGATATGCCAGTGAAAGTGACTAATCAAATCAGGTCAGATTCATTTATATATATATATATATATATATATATATATATATATATATATATATATATATATATATACCGTGCCCTCCATATTTATTGGCACCCCCTGGTTAAGATGTGTTTCTGTCAGCTTCTAATAAACTGCATTTTCTTTTAAATAAAAGAGGACCACGATGGAAAAAGAGTAAATCCCCAACCTTTAACTTCAAATGCATTTATTCAGTAGGAAAAAAATACCACATTAAGAAATATTGTTTAACTCAAATAATGTGGCCACAATTAGTAGGCACCCCTGATTTTAAATACTTGTACAACCCCCTTTTTGCCAACAAAACAGCACCTAATCTTCTCCTATAATGTTTTCCTCACAGATGGGTGGAACACAGAAAGAGGGGATCTTCGCATTTCCTCGTTGCACAATCTTCTATAAATCATCCAAAATAATCATCCAGCGACCTGGTTCCTCTCCTCTGCACTCTCCTCTTCAGCTCACCCCACAGGTTTTTCAATGGGGTTGAGGTCTGGGGACTGAGATGGCCATGGGAGGAGCTTGATTCTGTGTGTGGTCAACCATTTCTGTGTAGATCTTGCCATATGTTTAGGGTCATTATCTTGCTGAAAGACCCAGTGACGACCCATCCTCAGCTTTCGGGCAGAAGCCACCAGATTTTGTTTTAAAATGTCCTGGTATTTCAAAGCATTCACGATGCCATGCACCCTAACAAGGTTCCCTGGGCCTTTGGAAGAGAAGCAGGCCCACAGCATCACTGATCCTCCCCCGTATTTCAAAGTGGGCATGAGGTGCTTTTCTGCATGCTCAGCTCTTGTGTTATGCCAGACCCACTTACAGCATTTGTTGCCAAAAAGCTCTATCTTTGTTTCATCTGACCAAAGCACTCGGTCCCAGTTGAAGTTCCAGTACTGCTTAGCAAACTCCAAACGTTTTCGTTTATGATTGTGAGTGAGAAAAGGTTTTTTCCGTGCATGCCTCCCAAACAGCTTGTTGGCATGTAGATAGCGCCTGATGGTTGTTTTGGAGACTTCGTGACCCCAAGATGCTACCATTTGTTGCAGTTCTGTAACAGTGAGCTTTGGAGAACTTTTTATTTCTCTTATCATCCTCCTCACTGTGCGTGGTGGCAAAATATCTTGCGTCCTCGTCCAGACTTGTTTACCACTGTCCCAGTTGTTTTAAACTTCTTAATAATTCCTCTGACAGTAGATATGGACAGGTGTAGGCGAGTGGCTATTTTCTTGTAGCCATTGCCTGACTTGTGAAGGTCAACACACATCTGCCTTAGTTGAATGCTATGTTCCTTTGTCTTTCCCATGTTGAAGAGAAATGACCTCTGTGTCACGTCATAATTATACCCCAGGGAGACAGGAAGTTGTGAACTGCTAATTAACTGTTCCTACATACTCTGATTAACTTCGTAAACTACTGTAGAAGTGACAGAAATTCTTTAATTACGTTTATTTCCTAAGAATTGTTAGGGGTGCCAATAATTGTGGAACAGGTGATTTTATGAAGAATAATTATTTCTTAGTCAGGGATTTTATTTTCCCCCTTAAACTTCGCTTGAGTTAAAGGTTACATTTTTCTACAATTTTCATTGTAAGAGTAGTTTCCACAATAAAAAAACCTCAATTTCATAGAAGCTACAGAACACATCTTAACCAGGGTGCCAATAATTATGGAGGGCACTGTTTACGAATATATATATATTATATATATATCTATTTTTTTTTAAAACACCAAAGCGCAGTTTCACAAGTTGCTTTCAAGCGTCTAAGCCACAGCCCCTTCTTAGCACGCCTAGGCAAAAAGTGTCAAGGGCTCATAGATGAAGAACTGAAAAAGGGAGCTTTTCCTGGGCAACCTAGAATGTTTTACATGCAAGAATTAAATTAAAGCACATTTATATGAATAAATCCATTTAAAATGACAGAAGCTAGAATAAATAAATATAATAATAATAATGAATAACTACAATCAACCCAATACAACAGAGTATAAATACATACATTAATAAGTGGGTATGAAAAGTTTGGGCATCCCTGATATTTTTCATGATTTTAGTTTATAAATCATTGGTTGTTCAGATCAGCAACTTGAGTTAAATATATCATATAGCAGATGAACACAGTGATATTTGAGAAGTGAAATGAAGTGTATAGGATTTACAGAAAGTGTGCAGTAATTATTCAAACAAAATTAGGCAGGTGCATAAATTTGGGCACCCCAGCAGAAAAATTACATCAATATTTAGTAGATCCTCATTTTGTAGAAATAACAGCCGCTAAACGCTTCCTACAGCTTCCAGTCTGGATTCTGGTTGAAGGTGCTTTGGACCATTCTTCTTTAGAAACATCTCCAGTTCAGTCATCTTTGATGGTTTCCAAGCATGGACAGCCCACATTTTCAGTAATATTCATGTCTGGGGACTGAGATGGCCATTCCAGAACGTTGTACTGGTTCCTCTGCATGAATGCCTTAGTAGATTATGAGCAGGGTTTGGGGTCGTTGCCTCGGTGCAACTTTGTCACTGATTCTTGAACATTGTCTCAGAATCTGGAGATATTAAACTGGAATCCATGCTACCCTCAACTTTAACGATTCCTAGTACCCCCCTGCATGACCACACAGCCCACAGCATGTGGAACCGCCACCAAATTTACTGTGGGTAGCAGTGTTTGTCTTGGCATGCTGTTTTCTTTTTTCGCCTCTTTGTATGTCCAAATAACTCATTTTAGTTTTCATCAGTACACAGCACTTTATCCCAAAAGGAAGCTGGATTGTCCAAATTGCTGTAGCACACACCTCAAGTGACTCTGTTTTTGGCCGTGTCTGCAGAAAAGGCTTCTTCTTCTTCCTTACTCCTCCCAGACAGCCCTCGTCCCTTGTGCAAGTGCGCTGTATGTTGAACTATGACAGTTGACACCATCTGCACAAAGAGGAGGTTGTAGGTCTTTGGAGTGTTCCTGTGCTTGAACTAATTACTTTCTCATTTCTCACCATCCTTCGCCTCTGCCTATCTGAGAATTTTTTCTTGGTCTGCCGCCACTTCGGAGTTCCTGAACTAGAACTGTGCCTGTGGTCTTCCATTGCCTCACTATGTTCCTCACAGTGGAAACTGACAGCTGAAATCTCTGAGAGAGCTTTTCCCTTTCCCTGAACCATGATGTTGAACAACCTTTGTTTTCAGGCCATTTGAGAGTTGTTTTGAGGCTCCCATATTGCCACTCTTCAGAGAAGATGCAAAGAGGAGAAAAACTTCCAATTGGCCACCTTAACCCTTTATCATAGTTGGACTCACTTGTGTATGTAGATCAAGGGTCAGTGAGCTTACAAAACATATTTTGGTTCCAATAATTAGTGCTAAAGGTATTCAAATGACAAGGGTGCCCAAATTTATGCACCTGCCTAATTTTGTTTGAATAATTACTGCACACTTTCTGCAAAACCTATAAACTTAATTTCACTTCTCAAATATCACTGTGTTCATCTGCTATATGATATATTTACCTGAAATTGCTGAGCTGGACAACCAATGATTTATAAAGAAAAATCATGAAAAATATCAGGGGTGCCCAAACTTTTTCATACCACTGTAGAATAGAATAAAATGGAATATAATACATATGGAAGAATATAATAGAGTCTGAACAGACAAATCAGATTTAGTCTCTAACAATTTGCAGTACGGATTCTTGATCTAAATATCGGATTTGAGAAAGAAATCTGATCTGCCCTGCAGACTAAATGTAGCCTCTACAGTGTGAAAGCACAACCGGATTTGAGATTAGCCACCATTACTGGCACTTTAAGAGTTATTGTTATTGCAAACTTGGTCCACCTGAGTAAATTTCTTTTTAAGGCAACTTGACAATTAATGGTTTATGCAACACCAGCTCACCAGTTGGATAAAGAGGTAAATGAGGTGTTAATATTCAGCTGCCTTTGAGCACAGATGTGTAAATGATTCAGTACAATTAAATACCATAATATAATATCATAATATCTGTTCTAGATCAGCTTTCAGGGACCTACTGAAACAAGGCAGATTTACAGCTACAGCAACATTCTGCTGCTGTTAAAACTGCCTGTACATTCATATTTAATGTGCAATTAATCTCTAAGCAGCCACAAGCAGAAGCTCTGCCTGTATGAACACAATGTGGCAATAAAGCAAGCCTGGCTTCAAATGCTTTTCATTCTCACAATAACTTCTAGAGGTATTGTTCCAGAATATGCCACTTCTTCCTATTGCCAAGCTCCAGATGCAGGACTACAGTAATGCTATGGCTCTCCCACCTGTCAGATATGGGATTTAAACGTCTATCTGCCCAAGTTACTAGCCTGGATCATGTCTGATCCGCAAGGCTATTACATCTCTCAAGCAAGAGCAAGAATAGTAAAGCCAAAGCCGTGGACAGAGCCTGGATAAAAGAGCAAAGAGCACTGAAACACTCACTCAGCAGCAGAGACAAATCGGTCTAGGTGTCCATCATTCTCATCCAGAACCTCACGAGTTCGAGCCTCACCAGTCGACTGGAGGCCAATCACGATACACTACACACACACACACCAATACAGATATCACTCAAACTCACCTAGTGATAAACTAAACTCGAAGAACATTTAAGAGGGTTTTCATGACCAGCACACAGAGTTCACTCACCTTGCCCTGTTTCAGTTCGGCCTTAGCGAGCTCCACTAGGCGCGGCACTTTGGCTGCAATGCAGAGGTATTTAAAGAAGCGCTGGTGGGAGGACCAGAACTGGCCCCACAGGGACTTACGAGACACCAGTCCCAGCGTATCTGCCGCCCTGGTGAACAACTCCAGTGCCTCAGCCCACTGTAGGAAAACCAAAAATTGAGAGCCTAGGTTAACAATACAGCCATGTATGATATGCTCAAATAATTTCATACAGTGGGATACAAGTGTATACTTTTTAGGCTGCTTGGTGAAGCTTCAGTATAGTGAACAAAAGTTTATCGCTAATAAGTGTTTACTGTATACAATGTCAAATTTACTTACAATATTAGAACCTTATTAATATTGTATTTAGTGTACAGTACTGAATATCGTCTGATCCTATTAGACTGATATCAGAATTAAAGTTTTAAACGATAATGGCGAGTTGGTCACCAGTGTTAACTTCGTTAATGAAACCTATGATAAAATATTTGTTGATGACCTATATCAGTGCCAGGCGTGCCCCCCTGCTTAAGCCAGTACATGTCCAGGCCAGTCTGAAGTTTGCCAGAGAGCATATGGATGATCCAGAAGAGGATTGGGAGAATATCAGTGGTCAGAATGCAGTGGCCTAGAGAGTCTCCAGACCTCAACCCAACAGAAAATTTGTGGAGGAAGTTGAAAGTCTGTGTTGCCCAGCAACAGCCCCAAAACATCACTGCTCTAGGGAAGATCTGCATAAAGGAATGGGCCAAAATACCAGCTACAGTGTGTGCAAACCTGGTGAAGGTTGTTATTGACCAAATACTTATTTTCCACCATTTACAATTAAATTGTACAATGTGATTTCCTGGATTTTTTTTCTCATTTTGTCTCTCATAGTTGAAGTGTACCTATGATGAAAATTACAGACCTCTCTCATCTTTCTAAGTAGGAAAACTTGCACAATCAGTGGCTGACTAAATACTTTTTTGCCCCACTGTATATTAATCTTAACTTCAGTTTGATATGTTTCATGTTTAGTTTTTACCGTTGTTTAATGTTGACAAGGCACATGTGCAGCCCACTATCTATGTAATGTTTTTTCACTATTCTAAAGGTTAGTGAGTAAACAATAACTGCATTGACTTTGTTTTTCACTAAGCAGATTTAACACTGACAGCATTGTAGCCTCTTTGTTAAATATAATGTTCTTGTAACTATTTATGCAACTGGAGTTGCACTAGTTATAAACAAAATACTGTTAAGTCACAGTGAAACCATAGAATATGTAGACACTGCACTGTTTAACTAGACAAATGATCTCAGTAAAACTGTGAGCATGTTAATAATGAAATAAAAGTATGTAAGTAAATGTATGCAAGTAAAAAGTGGAGTAAAAGTGGCCATATTGGATGTTAAAGTGTGAAGTGTATCATAGCTTTTAAGCTATTGTTTACGAAATCAGACAAAATTTTTGAAATTTAATTGACTAAAACTTGACTAAAACCAATATAAACGTTAGTCAAAAGCCTAAGACAAACTAAATCAGCTGCCAAAATTAACATGGTAGGTCACACCACCTCATGCTGAGCACGCTCAAATGCATCAAAAGCCTTTTTATTCTGCACTAGCCTCCAGCCCCTCACCAGTCGAGCAGCCTTGTTGTACACCAGCTTGAACTCT
>JAJAGP010006779.1:0-18309 GCA_025084515.1 Ancistrus triradiatus | reverse complement strand
TTGGCCAGAAAGCCTGAGTGTTACTTGTGTGTCTGTAGAGCACTGAGGATGAGTTGCAGGAGGAGGCCTGCCTGAGAGAATAACATGTCTCAGCTTACAGGAAGCATGACTAAGCTTCAGCTGCAGCCTGCCGTGACAACATTTCTTGTACAAATGGACAGATGTCAAACAGTGTCTGCATAATACAAGTTGAAAAAAATACGATCACAGTGAGAAATTAAAGGTACAAGTTGCAGTTCAGATTCTGCGGTCTGCATGACGGTTTACATGCTGGATGAATGAGGTCCTGATGAGTTCTCGTTCCACTGACCATGTACGATGATGTTTTTGCTTTTGTTTTTAATCTTCAACTTGCAACATTCATGAAAATATGCAGAGTTTAATGACCAGGTTATCTATGTAAATTCTTAAAAAAATGATAGGCTCATTTACAGTACTTTTACCCAGTTGATGTAATTTTCTTCCATCCTTCTTCATCATGAAACCAGCTGCATTATTAAATTGCTATTTTTTAAAGCGTCTACAACATGCAGTCGTGTGCTAACTGCTCTGCATACATGATCTAAAAGATACTTACAGTTGGATAACAGTAGAGAAAAGAGAGAAAAGAATGCCATTTTCCCACCTCTCTGGATGGTATTGTATTGATCTGAACTCCCATCACAATCTCCCATCAAGGACAAAAGTTTTACTGTAGCACTACTGTAGACTCATAATTTCTCCAGCTCTGATATGTTTACATAGGGTTCATACTTTACGAAGCTGTCAGTAGCTTTTAAAGCCACATTTATCCAGGGCAACGTACAACTGATACAGCCTTCTAATGTTCAATTCTAGTAATTAAGGGTTACAGACTTTGCTCAATGCCCCAATAGTGGAAAGCTGGCAGTAATGGAGCTTAGCTGGATTTAGTTTTAAAGTTAAGCCACATTCATTCCGGAAACTTGTTATATTCACATTGTGAAGTTTGCACGGTGAACCTGTGGTACAGCTCAACTAACATTTAGCATTTAGGCAGTGGGGAACCTTCAGGAACTTTCAGAGAAAGCCTTACATTTTTAGGAGCTAACAATTATGTCATTCTCTTGAGTTTTTATTATACTGAGTCGTTTTTTATTTCAAATAATCACTTCTTTTTGTATTTAAAGGTGACATATTACACCCTTTTACACACATCCTGTTAGCACAGTTCCCAGGGTCTTAATGAAATGTCTCACATGACATGCTTTGGTCAATATATCAAGGCACCACTGCACTTTTCTCACCCTGTCCATTGATTTTTAGGGTCTGTTTTTTAAAATCATAATAAACCACTGCTTACACTTCATCTCTAATTCCCTCATTGACTTGGTGCAAGTCACAAACATGTAATATTTTTTTAGGAATTATTTTAAATTGAAGTTGTAACTTCTAATTATTAAAAATTTATTTTTACATTTTTTTATTTCTGTCATCTGTAGTTTATTCCACAGACAGTTGGAAGTTAATACCTCTTTTAGGAGTTCCATTCTCAGGTCTGCATTGTAATCCAATTTGGAAAACACTGTGGATAAGCTGTCTGTCCCAAAATCTCGAGTGTATAGTACATGCTATATAGTAGTTTGTTAAACTGTATTAGGCATTAAATGGTATGTTATGTTACCAGATTGATACTTAATGTGTCTTCTAGTCCAATTTGGATTTACTCTGCTAAATTAAATTATTTACGCAAAGGTTGAACCAACTCTGTTGTTGAATTTTTATGTAATGCTGTTAAACATACCACTATATACCACTGTAACTTTGCCATCAAATATAAACTTTATCAAATGTACTTCTGAAGTTCTGAGCCTCCTGTGACGAATGAAGGAGAGCAAAATATGAACAACTAGTTGAATCCTGGGTCTTTGGAACAAGGCATCCCAGAAAAAAAATGACTGGATTGGCTGATTTCACAGTTTGTGGAGTGTTAGTCACTCCAGTTACCCAAATGCATGTGCAGATGCACCGAAAAAGTTCAGTTTTACGAAATAAGTCCCAAGTATTGTCTCCATATATGAGAATAGTCATACCTACAAGTTGAAAGGGTTAAAATTTGAGATGGCCCATTATCGAATTAGAAGTTTTATTTCCAGGAGATGTGGGTGATAAAGCCACGCATGTGCTCTCATTGATAAGGATTTCAGGGAGCTGCAAGAAAACCTACAAGACCATTTAAGTATCAACATAACTAGGAAGTGACAGGTGTATCAACCTGTCAGGCTTTGATTGCTGATGGTGCAGAGCACGTTTGAGAAGAGAAAAAAATCACTCAAAGATTTGTCACTCAGGCCACTCAAGTAGTAGATACATGTTGCAGAATCTTGAGAAGGCGATATACAGTGATGCTTGAAAGTTTGTGAACCCTTTAGAATGTTCTATATTTCTGCATAAATATGACCTAAAACATCACATTATCACACAAGTCCTAAAAGTAGATAAAGAGAACCCAGTTCAGCAAATGAGACAAACATATTATTCTTGGTCATTTATTTATTGAGGAAAATAAAATGACCAAATAAGAGATATTTAGTGGAGTGGCAAAAATATGTGAACTTTGCTTCAGTATCTGGTGAGAACCCCTGGGCAGCAATACTGCAACTAAACGTTTTCCTGTAAACTGTTGATCAGGTCCTGCCACACCGGCTTGGAGGAATTTTAGCCCATTCCTCCGTACCAGAACAGCTTCAAAACTCTGGGATGTTGGTGGGTTTCCTCACACATTAAACTGTCGCTTCAGGTCCTTCCACAACATTTCAATTGGATTAATGTCAGGACTTTGACTACCACCACCATGATACTACCATCACCATGTTTCACAGATGGGCATAAGGTTCTTATGCTGGAATGCAGTGTTTTCTTTCTCCAAAAAACATAACGCTTTTCTTCTTTTAAACCAAGAAGTTCTATTTTGGTCTCATCCGGCCACAAAACATTCGTCCAATAGCCTTCTGGCTTGTCCACATGATCTTTAGCAAACTGCAGACGTGCAGCAATGTTCGTTTTGGAGAGCAGTGGCTTTCTCCTTGCAACCCTGCCATGCACACCATTGTTGTTCAGTGTTCTTCTGATGGTGGACTCATGAGCATTAACATTAGCCAATGTGAGAGAGGCCTTCAGTTGCTTAAGTTACCCTGGGACCCTTTGTGACCTCGCCAACTATTACACGCCTTGCTCTTGGAGTGATCTTTGTTGGTCGACCACTCCTGGGGAGGCTAACGATGGTCTTGAATTTCCTCCATTTGTACACAATCTGTCTGACTGTGGATTGGTGGAGTCCAAACTCTTTAGAGATGGTTTTGTAACCATTCCCAGCCTGATGAGCATCAACAACTCTTTTTCTGAGGTCCTCCAAAATCTCCTTTGTTCGTGCCATGATACACTTCCACAAACGTGTGTTGTTAAGAGCAGACTTTGATAGATCCCTGTTCTTTAAATAAAACAGGGTGCCCACTCACATCTGATTGTCATTCCATTGACTGAAAACACCTGACTCTAATTTCACCTTCAAACTAAGTGCTAGTCCTAGAGGTTCACATACTTTTGCCACTAACTAAGAAGTAATATTGGATCATTTTCCTCAATAAATAAATGACCAAGTATAATATTTTTTGTCTCATTTGTTTAACTGGGTTCTCTTTATCTACTTTTAGGACTTCGGAAAATCGGATGATGTTTCAGGTCATATTTATGCAGAAATATAGAACATTGTAAAGGGTTCACAAACTTTCAAGCATCACTGTATCTCAACAGACAAAGGACCTCTTCTGCAGCTGTAATTTTTAAATTATGATAATATTGACAAATTCACAGCCAAAGTCTGAAATTTGGATGGTGTTTTTAAGTAACCATTCAGATATCATTGTGGTCAGTGCTGTACTGTAATTTAAATATAAAAGTTGGCTTGATATATAGCAGTAATGCACAGTTATGTTTATGCATGATACTGATTAAAGTTGGAACGTGAATGATAGCATTGTTTGTCTTAAGAACTTGTTTTAACATTGTTTATTGATGATCAGTGTGTCTGGATAGTTTTGATATTGTAAGTGAAAGACTGGTTTATTTCTAGTTCTAATGTGATACTTGATGAGCCTTGTTATTTTAGTTCTTGGTGCTGGAATAGGGCTGAGAGATTTGGATTTTGTGTGTCTGATTATTTGAATCTTACTTATTTTAAGTTCTTTTCCAGATGTCATTAGTCTTTAAACTGTTCCTGTGAATTTAGCATAAAAAAAGCAAAACTAAAGGATATGTTTACATTGCTTTGGTTACTTTAAACTTATGTACCCATACATACATATTTGTGTATTTTTGGCATTCATGCCCCAAACTGAAAACCTAGCAGTAATAGTCATGGTGTTCTCCTGCATTTTAACCGTGACTAACTGCACGTATATGAAGCATATTTTCTATATAGTGTGTAATACAACGTTCTAGACCCAATTAGGTGCGCTGTAATCCCAATAAAATTGAAATGAGGTTCAGCCACAGAAAGAAGTAGCATTAACATGAAAATAATTCAGTAAAAGTAAATTTTTATATTCACAAGTTTACATAAGCAAGTATACAAATAGTTGACTACTCTTAGTAGTATGACTGATTAACAAAGTTCCTTACACAAATGTAAGATGTTACTGGCTGAGTGTATGACAGATGTGGAGAGGGCTTTGAAGGCCTCCTACCTGTGTGAAAGCAAGCATGAAGAGCATAGTAATGTTCCGACTGAGGATTGTTTTGTAGTTTGTAGACTAATTTATCTGTGCACTAATTAGCAGCGGTGTAGCTGTCATTGATGGAGGCTAAGAGATGAATACAAACAAACAACAATGTCATTAATGACGAAAGCATCAGTTCAGTGTGAAGACTGTCGCTGTGAATTGGTGTGAAACTAGCTTTTAATTGTTTGAATTATAGTATTTTCCAGCTCTGGGATCTCTGTCCTTGTGCTCTTTATGCAGTTTCTCTAAGCTGCAGTTATCTGTACTTAAATCAGACTCTATTTGAATAGGATGTGTGTGAGTGTAAATTGAGTAATTTGCAAAGCTGGTTAATTTGCAGAATGTTTTCGTCGGGCAGTGTGATGATTGTCTGGTCATTTGCAGGTAGCGCTTCCTCAGCAATAGTTTTGACTAATCCAGGACTTGTTTCTCCTGTGGAACATATTTTCTGGCATAAACACAAACCCCTCATTTGAGGGAAGAGTACGGGGGTGTGCTCTGCGATGGAACCTACAGAGGAGATTGAACTGTTGCTAACAGCAGCCGAACAACCTCGTTATGGAGATGGCTCGCTACTATTACCTCACCCTGTAAAGAACCTGAGGACTAATTTAATTTCAGCAAGTGCAGTGTTCACCATTGCCAGCATCCAGTGACATATGAGAAAGTCTGCATATGTATTTGTATTGCAATAATGTGCAAGTCTAGTGGCAACTGAAGCCTGCATCGACAGCGGTGCTGTTCTCTATGCTGAAGGGTTGTTTGGATCGGTTTGCATATGGTGGGCTCTGTGCATAGTCTGCTCTGGGTGGTGTTTGTCTGCAGCCACACCGCATTCCTGGCCAAAACACTCCAGCCTCCCCACTGTTGTGACTGCATGGGGTGATGATGCTGAATCAGTACTGCAGTCAATTTGGACAACTTTTACATTACAAGTATATAAGGAGGAAATAAGTCATATAAATTCATAAGAATTTATTATTGACTCCCTAGATTGTCTTTGAAACACGTGCCCAATTTAATCCTCTTATCCATCTGCAGGATGACGTGATCAGTTTTACATATCTGGGATATGGAAGTAAACAGAAATGATGAGATAATGCAAGGTGTGTCTCATGGTAGCTAAACACTCGAAAGGAAAGCCTGTTTAGAGCTGAAGAAGAAGAAAAAGAAATTCAGCTGACACTTAGCCCAAAGCTGCTCAGATTCACACAAAGTTTAAAGCTTTTACACACAGAAGGTGCAAACTCATCCTGAGTATAGTGTAGCTATAAACAGATTGTGCCTAGCGCTTAGAACTCAGTTATTCTGTTTGTGGCTTTCATTAGATCTAAGCCAGGTGTGGCAGAATCTGGATCTCTCAAACTTGGCTTTTCAGCTACAGTATACAGACACAATCACAGTTATTAACCAGTCACAATTTCAACTTTCTGAAAGACACACCTCTGTCTCTGCCCGGACCATTTCCAGCTGTTCAGCAGAACGAAATTTGGTGTCACAGCACCCATTACTGTCCTTCCATTGACAGCCACATCACCTTCGTTTGCAGTGGTGTCATGAACGAGAAACCCGAACGGCTACGGATGGAATCGTATAAACTTTAGCAATGATTCCAGGTTCTGTTTAGGATCCAACGATGGTCAGGTTTGAGTATGGAGGCCTTGTGGTGACCGCTTCAATCCTGTTTTTGCTGTGGAGCGACATTGCCCCAACTTATATGGTACATTCAGCGATATGTGCAGGACATCCTGCGTCCACGTGTTGCCCCTCATGGCAAGGTTTCCAGCTTCCATGGCAGGGCTTCCATCCTGGTCTCGCAGGAATGTCTCCAGCAGACAGCAACACTTCCTTGGCTTGCATGGTCTCCAGATTTATCAGCAATAGAGCATTTTTGGTGTCGGCTGTGATGTCAGCTTTGGCACCCTACAAGTGTACAGGATCTACAGGCCCAGCTGCAACATCTGTGGGCAAATGTGGCACAGGATACCATACGGAATCTGTATGCCTCCAATGCCCAGCTGTATCTCATCTTGTATCCAGGCTAGAGGCAGCCTAACAGGGTACTAGAGCCTCCTTTCAATTGTACAGTTTTCCCCAATAAACTTATCCTTACTTGCATTTATCATCATTGCATTCACACACACAAGTTTCATTTGATTTCAACAACTCTTGGTTGGAGGTTTTTTGAGTGTACTACTGAAAATGCACAATTTTTTTTTAACATATAGCTTATTTTACATTGCAGTGTGAATAAATTTTTTGGCATAGTAACTTCGCTAGCCCATAGAATTTCCTGTAGAGCACAATATATATTGCTCAAAAAATAAAGGGAACACTTGGAGTTATATTGTGTTTTTAAGTGTTCCCTTGAGCAGTATATAAACAACATACTAAATTGTACTAAATTAATGTCATCAGCAAAGGCGCCGTTACTGATCTCATATATAAACACCACTATTATGATGTATGGACATAGCTGTTGTGAGTTTGTTGGTGTGCAGTAGTGCCAGAAAGTATATCAAAGTAAGTATTACAGTATATAAATCTTTAAGTCAATTCTTAGACCATACGTTGCATTTGCCAACCACATGCTCTACTTTTAAATTGCACGTATATTTCCTAAGCTTTGTACTGATGCATGCTTAATACAGAAATAAATACATTCAGGTAATTTATGGCAACACTACCTTTAGTCACATTTAAAAACTCTCAAATTAAACCTCTTTAAACCTATTCAAATTAAATATAACAAAATTATAATGCAACATAGAGTTAAGACTTTTCTGTGGTTGAATCTCAAATACATTTGTTTAGACAGTGTACTAATTTATAAGCTAGTGCACTAGATTTTGTAGCTTAGCCTAAAACAGAAAATGTTATTGTTATTAAATGGTTACAAAAGCCTTAATTAACTACAGTGAAGTCCCGGTATCTGAACTGGCACAATAACATATGGAGTTTTAATACCCTAAATCACTGTCCAATCCAATAATCCATTCTAACAAATGGATTTGACCTGAAAATTCTATCTGAGAAGTGGAGTTTTGTGAGTTGTGAAGGGTATTTTTTACTTCTGCATACACCCATCACTTTCTCTCCTAATTACTTCATGCACGTGCACATGCATGTACAATAAGGAAGATTTGCACTGACCTGGGTGGGGAAGCATGCATGCATGGACACACACACACAGATGGTAGATGAGTAACGAGATACACGAGGAGAGGCAACACTGAATAGACCATGCCGCACCCAGTACACAGATAACAGGCCAAGATGGCCAGTTGGCATTGGGTTTACAATAAAGTCAGCCCTCTGTGTCCTCTGGTCCCACTTCTGCAGATCCAACCAATCACAGATTACAAATATAAGGGAAAAAAAATCCAGAAAGTTCCCAAAACCACAACATGAATTTGCTGCACTCCGAACACTATCCTGAATCCATGTGAATGAAGTGATAGCATTCTGTAGTGCAGCATGTGTCTGAGCGTCGTTTGCCTCACCATTGTTTATTCACATGTACAGACTTTTTTCCTTGTCATTATTAGCTAAACAATGCAGTATAACAACTATTTACATAACCTTTGCATTGTATTAGGGGGCGGCACGGTGGCTTGGTGGGTAGCATCGCCGCCTCACAGCTAGGAGGTCCTGGGTTCAATCCCAGGGTGGAGCGGTCTGTGGTCCTTTCTGTGTGGAGTCTGCATGTCCTCCTCGTGCCCGCGTGGGTTTACTCCAGTTTCCTCCCACAGTCCAAAGACATGCATGTTAGGTTAATTGACTACACTAAATTGGCATTGACTTGAGTGTATGAGTGACTTGTCTTGAGATGATAACCTTGTGTGCGTCACTGAACATGGCCACTGATGCTGATAGCAACGTTAAATAAACGAATAAATGTAAACGCATTGTATTAGGTATTATAAGAAAACTAAAGCTGATTACTTACTTTTGAAAAAAACTGGAACAATATGTGGTGGTTTAACTGTTTCAGAGCTAGACTTCAAAAGTAATTGAAATGCCCTTCATTCATAAAATAGTAGTTAATTGAACAGTTTAGCATTCTTTCTTCTAACTGACATGACTCAAGTTCATTTTTTGAGCTGGATTCATTAAATGCCTCATTGCTTTTATTTATCTCCATTAGCAGCTGGCCATAGCCTCTGGCCCATCAGACACTCTTCATTTGATTCTCTCAAAGGTCAAAAGACAAGAGACAGACAACTCATGGACCCCAGCTTCAGCTGGGCATGTTCACTCAGCCATATCATATTTGAGGATTAGCACCATGCCAGGCAGGCCAGCTTTTCAAACCCCAGAGTCTATTCCAAATGAACATCTTTCATTTCAGGCCAATTTCAATGTGCTTTAAATATTAGTCTGACTCGGTCATTCAGTGGTAAAAATGTATATAGAAGATCTATGTTGATCTTTTTTATTCAGAAGCACTTTCCTTGTTCTGCTTGACATTTTATACATTTTACACAGTATTAAGCATCTGCAAAGGCAACCTTTGCATAAATTCACCCTCTCATTATTTAATATCCTTTTGCAAAAGTAGGAGTACTGAGTTTCTCTACAGGTCAGTGCTTCCCGTTCTGTAATTGGGCACATATGACTTTGGTTGATTCCCCATAAACAATTTGCAAATTACAGTTTCGCAGACTTTATTCATGCATGGAGCTTCCCAGTCTATTAAGAAATTATGAAAGTTCTTTTCCAACCCTTCTATATATTAGTTTCAAATGTCACTTATACTTGGGTCGAATATGTTGATGTATAATTTAACTCCCTTCTGTAGAATCCTGGCAACATACATTGGGGAAAAAAGTATTTAGTCAGCCACTGATTGTACAAGTTCTCCTACTTAGAAAGATGAGAGAGGTCTGTAAGTTTCATCATAGGTACACTTCAACTATGAGAGACAAAATGAGAAAAAAAATCCAGGAAATCACATTGTAGGTTTTTTAAAGCATTTAATTGTAAATCATGGTGGAAAATAAGTATTTGGTCACCCACAAACAAGCAAGATTTCTGGCTCTCACAGACCTGTAACCTTTTCTTTAAGAAGCGCTTCTGTCCTCCACTAGTTACCTGTATTAATGGCACCTGTTTAACTTCGTTATCTGTATAAAAGACACCTGTCCACAGCCTCAAACAGTCAGATTCCAAACTCAACCATGGCCAAGACCAAAGAGCTGTCGAAGGACACCAGGAAGAAAATTGTAGACCTGCACCAGGCTGGGAAGAGTGAATCTACAATTGGCAAGCAGGTTGGTGTGAATAAATCAACTGTGGGAGGAGCAATTGTAAGAAAATGGAAGATATACAAGACCATTGATAATCTCCCTTGATCTGGGGCTCCCATACAAGATCTCATTAGGTGGGGTCAAAATGATCATGAGAACGGTCAGCAAAAATCCCAGAACTACACAGAGGGACATGATGAATGACCTACAGAGAGCTGGGACCAAAGTAACAAAGGTTACCATCAGTAACACACTACGCCGAGAGGGACTCAGATCCTGCAGTGCCAGGCGTGTCCCCCTGCTTAAGCAAGTACATGTCCAGGCCCGTCTGAAGTTTGGCAGAGAGCATATGGATGATCCAGAAGAAGATTGGGAGAATATCATGTGGTTAGATGAAACCAAAATAGAACTTTTTGGTAAAAACTCAACTCGTCGTGTTTGGAGGAAGAAGAATGCTGAGTTGCATCCCAACAACACCATACCTACTGTGAAGCATGGGGGTGGAAACATCATGCTTTGGGGCTGTTTTTCTGCAAAGGGGACAGGACAACTGATCCGTGTTAAGGGAAGAATGAACGGTGCCATGTATCGTGAGATTTTAAGACAAAACCTCCTTCCATCAGTGAGAGTATTGAAGATGGAACGTGGCTGGGTCTTCCAGCACGACAGTGATCCCAAATACACCACTCGGGCAATGAAGGAGTGGCTCCGTAAAAAGCATTTCACGGTCCTGGAGTGGCCTAGCCAGTCTCCAGACCTCAACCCCATAGTGTTGTGTGGAGGGAGTTTAAAGTCAGTGTTGCCCCAAAACATCACTGCTCTAGAGGAGATCTGCATGGAGGAATGGGCCAAAATACCAGCTACAGTGTGTGCAAACCTGGTGAAGACTTACAGGAAACGTTTGACTTTTGTCATTGCCAACAAAGGTTATGTAACAAAGTATTGAGTTGAACTTTTGTTATTGACCAAATACTTATTTTCCACCATAATTTACAATTAAATTCTTTAAAAATCCTACAATGTAATTTCCTGGATTTTTTTCCCTCATTTTGTCTCTCATAGTTGAAGTGTACCTATGATGAAAAGGACAGACCTAAGTAGGAGAACTTGCACAATCAGTGGCTGAACTAAATACTTTTTTGCTGCAATGTATTTCATTTGACTAAGTACTTCTTCTGTTGCTGAGTTATGTTGTGAAACTCCAGTAATAGTGATGCTGATCCTCTCTCAGCTTCTCCCATTAGGGCTTGCCACTGGGCATCACTGCTTAGTAGATTTTGCACGTTTTATGCCGTATGCCGTTCCTGACAAAACCCTCCCCGTTTATGTGGGCTTGGGACTGGCACTAGGAGTACATCCCCAGTGGTTCGGGTTGATTCCATAAACACAACCTTCAAACTTCACATTGCAAGGTCCACACAGGATTGAACCCAGGCCCTCTGAAACTGACATTGCCAGATACTTGAAACAGCAGTGTCAGAGGGCCACATGTCGTCTCTCATGTAAAACAACCATGGTCTAAAAACTTTAAAAAAGACAAAGTTTTTACAAATTTTTAAATATTCTAGGATGTGAAAGTACTTATTGTGTGTGTACAAGGGTGATAGCTTATGCTGTGGCTTTTCCTCTCTTTGTGAGTACTTAAAATTATGCAGCCAAAGTTCAGCTACATTTATGTATACATATAATCACTGTAACAAACTATTCAATATCCAAAAGTCCATGGTCAGGAGTAAATACTGCTTATTAATCAGCAGATCTGCATCGGTTTAACCTAATGGGAATTAGCTAATGAATATTTTGCTTTAGGCTTCATTTTGAAGCATTTTATGATAAGATATAACATCTTCTTACTTGCAGGGGAATGTTGGTGTTACAGCAGCAGAACCTCCACAGCAAAACAACAAAAAAACTGTATATCCAGACTAACTAGATAAAATAAATAAAAAGTAGAAAATAACAATTTTGGCCATTGATGGTTGGAGTTTAGTGGGTGAAGTTGTGTTGACGGAGTGAGAGTGAGCATGCCCTTTTCCCCTTGAACACCTGAACTCATCCCCCCAATTGCCTGTGCACACTCCTGCCCTCCTACAGAGTATTCCATGAGATCATTGGTCTGTTGGACCAAATCTTTCTCACATTAAATCAGTCTGGTGAGACACTGATGCACTTTCAGTTTCCCTAGGATTACATTTATTAAAAACAGATGCTGGATCCCAAAGGGCTCAATTTTGTCATTATACTGCATTAAATTGAGGGTAGAGCTAATTATCTGTTACTCTGTATGGGGAATTCATAGCAGGGAGACATTGACTTACTCTGTAAGTAGTAAGTTGATTTCTGACCGTGGATGGGGGCAAAGGAGAGCAAGGAGCTGCGTGTACAAGATGCTGTGTTTGTTTAATTAGTTTTACTTAGCACTGGGTTTATTATTTTCAGTTTGGACACAGCCCTAAATCCCCCATGTAGCCAACTCAGCTGGAAGGAACCATCAGGACTCAATCCTGGGTCACCTTGATGGTGGGCTAGTGATTTGCCATTGCTCCACCTAAGTGCCTAATCTAATACTGTATGTCATGTAGCACAACAGCCCTCATTTTTTTGTAGATTAAGTAAATAAACAAATAACCTATCCCTAACAGTGAGCGTATTTACATGCACTTAATAATCTGATCAAAGTCGGATTTCTGCAGTTATCCGATTATTCAAGTGGTCATGTATAAGGCATACTCAGATCTAGAAATGAGATTAAATAATCCAATAAAGAGAACTGTATTTCCTCAGTAATTGGATTACTCATAGCAAGTATACATGTTACCTGAATTCAATAGCTTTTCCAGTCTGCGCATGTGTGTGAGCTTAACCCGAGACGGTTGCCAGGTTATTGGCATTTTTCCGTTTATTCTAAAGACTTTGCTTTATTTTTTCTCCTTTTTCCATTGACTGTGACAGAGTTTTTTCTCGAGGGATCTGGCAACCCTGGAATCAAACATGCCACATCATTAAAGGAAGTGAAACGCCTATCAAACACTTTGTGGAGACTCTGAAACGCAGTATATCATTGAGAAAACAAAGAATTTGATTATTTAAATTTGAAGATTGTCACACATTTCTGTGAGATTATTGGCTGGTTGGAAAGACTGAAAATGTGAAGACTGAAAATGCAATTGTATATTTAAAAAAAAAATTGCTTGTGTGTTTTGTTGATTTACCCACATCAGATACAACCAGGTTCTGGTTGGATTGGGTTCTTGGGCTATATCTTTCTTGTACTAACATGAGGTTTTGTCTACTAAGAAGAATACAGAGCACTTCTGTAAGTCGGTCTGGGTAAGGGCATCTGCTAAATCCTGTACATATAAATGTAGAAATCCGATTATTGCCAGAGTCATGTAAACCCGGAGGTTTCCCTTTATCTGATTACTGAAGTGCATGTATACGCGTTGATCCGATTACTGACAAAATCTGATTTTCTGAAGTTTTTAGATTATTAAATCCATGTAAACACACTCAGTGATGACTTTGGCACTTACAATAACTACAATTGAACTGTATGTTTCCATGAGAAATGGGCATAACAGAAAAAATGAGGGAGCACTCATAACTTTGTGTAGATGCTTATTTTGATTTAGTGTTATGGTGCTACTTTGCTTTTATCTGTGCGGACCATATTTTCACATTCTCCCACAGGTGGCATACTGCAGCACTTGCATTACTTGTGTCATGTCATCTACAGTTCCCTGAGCACTTAACAGCAAACAAGAGTCTCTCTTGTCAAATTCATAGCCTGGAGACAGAAACACACTTTCAGACAGCTACTCCTCACTTTGGCCTTGATAGATTGAGAGGCGCCTTGGTCCCAGTTTGAATTACCCCTTCAGCTAGTCATCCCTTAGAAAGTAATTTAGCATGGCAAGGTCATTGGTTTTGTTGTATTTTCTTAAGTTTTAATATGCCCTCTCCAGAGACGTAAAATCCAAGTTCCCCTGTTTGTATTAGAACTATAACATCAGTCAATTCTGTCTCAGAACAAGAACAATCTTTTTGGAGGTTACTTTGATGGTGTCACACTATCTGGCACAGTGGTTTTCGTACTGCAAACTGTTTGACCAGAGGTGCAGGGATTGAGTCGCAAACCCTGCCAAGCTGCACTGTTGGGCCCTCGTCCACGCTAGAAGGGAAATATTGGCAATTAATTTCGCCCATGTACAACAACAACAACACCAGTCTGCAAAATATGTTTTTTTTAAAACCTCCAAAGACACAAAGGGAGGACAAAACGATCAACTATTGGACTAAGAGCTCATCATAGCAGCAGTTAGGAATATGATTTGATACATACCGTAGTTTTCCGGCTATAAAGCGCACCGGGTTATAAGAGGCTCGACTCAATGATTCGCGCTAACGGTAATTTTCATACCTAAAGCGCACCGGGTTATAAGACGCATGAAATTAAACAAACTCTTAATTTTCCGTCGAAACTCCGTTTGGGTCTTACCTGGCTCAGGGTGTCTTCTTGCTTCCTCCACTTCCGTACCATTGATTCGGTAATGTTTAATTCTCCTCGCCGCTGCTCTATGTCATGGTTGTTCTGGCTGACTGATAGCGCTGGTGTTTGAAATCCCGCTTCGAAATAAATGAAATGATGCACACACACCCTACTGCTGAGCACATCCGTATTTACTACTCCGCAAGCTGCGCACTACGGTTCTCGTAAGCTTCGTAACTTACCAAGGCCGTGCTAAAACATTTTGACAGATTTATGAGCGCCGTGTACCATCTACAATCGGTTCTAGGTCAGAAAGCACAACCAGAATTAATTCATACATTAGACGCACCGCATTTAAAGGCGCACTGTCGATTTTTGAGAAAATTAAAGGATTTTAAGTGCGCCTTATGGTCCGAAAAATACGGTAATTACATCATGCTCATGAACTCAAATATAAATCAGACGAGAGAGATTCATTATATGACAAGCGAGCTTTTTAACTATCTTTTCATCCACAGAACTGCTATAATTTTTTTCCCTTTATTGAACCATTCTGAGTAAATTCTGTTTTGCATGAAACTCACAAGAAATCAGCATGATAGAAGTCAGATTATAGAAATTCTCAAACCAGCCCATCATTCATTCATTCATTATTTCATTCATTCATTCATTCATTGTCTTATCTGCTTAATTCTGGTAAGTGACTTGAAAGCTGGTGCCTAGCCAGCAGCACAGGATGCAAGGCAGGAGCAACCCTAGAGATGGCACCAGTCCATCGTAGGGGACACACACTTATATACACACACACCAAAAAACCCTTTTCCATCAACTTTTTCTACAATTCTAAGTTTTCCACCTCGTCCTAGCATAAAACTCCTGTGATATTTGGGTATTTTTTCAAATTTTGGATTTTTTCCATTCAGGATTTTCTTTGTGCAATTTCAGAATTTGCAAAAACTTTGTTTATGGAAAACCCGCTACAGAAAGGACCGAGGCCACTTGAACCCCAGGGCATTCTTGCTGTAAGGTGATGGTGCTACCCAACCACAGTGTCGCTCCGCCAACAATCATGCCATGGTCAAAATCACTGTGATCATATTTGTCCCTCTTCTGATGAACCTTATCTGTAGCCTGTGGTCCATGTTTGCATGGTTTTGTGCATTGCTGCCATACGATTGGCTGATGAGTGAATTTCAGGAATGCGTAGGTGTTCCTAATAAAGTGGTCAGTGAGTATTTTGTATTTTGTTATTTTTATTGTAAAATATGCATTATTTGTCCAAGCGAGGTTGTTCGCAGCATTTTCAGCATGGTGTTTTCATGACGCTGACTATTTATTATGAGTTACTGTTTTGAATATTTTTATCTTCAAAAACATTCACTGTTACATTCAGTGTCAAAGTGTGTTAGATAAAAACAGTTTATAATAGGTGTACAAATGTGTAAACCCTTGTAATATGTGTGCAGGTGAAATTTGAAAACCTTTTTATAATACGTGTGCAGATGAAATAAGTCTGGAATTAATTAGGTAAAGAACTGTGTCAGTGTTTTCTCCCCTCTGAGACCAAATCAACCTAATTTCTCAGACTATGTGGACTTATTCAGGGAGGGGAAAGAACCGTTCCAGTTGGTCTCAAAGTCATTGAACCCAGATTAAAAACGTTACTGTTAGGTCTTATTATTAGCTAATAGGTATATTGTTTATTAAACATTTGTACTAGTAATTATTATAGTACATTGAAGCAACGATTACACAGATTGCATGGATTAAAAAAGAGATTACACTTATCTGATGTTGCTCTAGTAAACAACAGAAGCAGGTGCTGTTAATGTCATGTGCCACAGTTCTTGTTTCCCTCCTGCGTAATGGAGAATGACATACTTTAGAGTGGAAAGGTGAAAACATCAAGATGGAAATCAAGCAAAGCAATTGCCTATCATATATCCAAATCCAATTTCTGTAGTTATAACAAATTTTCTACTTTATTTGTAATGACAGATATGATTTATGCTGTGATTACACACACAAAATGGAAAGGCATGCCATTAACTAGGCTGAATTCTAACTAGCATATTGGTTACCTGAACAAGGCCTGAACAAATGGCATACATATGTTAAGCTCTGACACTTCTACTTCTTTGGTGGCTTTTACTATTTGTTTTCCATTTGTTTTCCAATGTATGATCAATGCACCAAACGTGTACAGTCAGAACGGACACAAGCAGAATTGTTTGCTTTTATAATGGCTCTGTGGTGTAGTAGAACAATGGAGCCCTTAAGTGAGCTTAACAGTTCACTGCATTGTTCATGGGACTGTGGTGGTCTAGTGGTTACTGTACTATGGACCAGCAGGTCCACGGTTCAAATCCCACCTCTGCCAGGCTGTCACTGTTGGGTCTTTGAGCAAACCCCTTAACCCACAATTGCTTGGATTGTATCAGTTGTAAGTTGCACTGGATAAGGGTGTCTGCTAAACGACATAAATGTAAAAATTAGCCAGGACTTTGAATTAAAAAGGCAATGTTTGCAGACATCATATTTTCTTGAAGAACCAACTTGGGAAAACATAGCTTTTGGCTACGTTTGGAGCTGGGGTTTGTGTGACTAAGTTGCTTGTGTACGTAATGTGTGTTAACACGGACAACGGCACAAATATGTTCAAAGCCACCGAACTGTATGGCTGGGTTAGACTTCAGTGTTTTGGGCACAGGCTCCACCTTGCTATTAGTAAGTGTTTATTTAAATTTAAACAATTTTCAAGCATTTTAAAAAATAAATTATCCACTTGTACACAGTAGTTAACTGTTTTATTATGAGATATTTTTATGCATACTGCCTGAACACAGTGACATCGGAAATAATAATGAAGTTGCTTTTGATTTACAAGTGGTGGGCTCAGTGGGCTGTGCTTACATTCTTTGGTTTTTATATGTTGGCTGTTCGTTCTGTGATGTTGAGCTCTAGCTGTAGTAAGTTTATACTAATACCAGAAAAGACTATTTTTATTTGCATTTTTTAACTTATTTTTCTATTATTTACTTGCATATTTATTTATTCATTTTATTTATTTGTATTATTACTAGTTGTTCTAGGAATACAGCCTGATGTTGCGCACAATTATTGCACTATTATAATACATGTGTGTTATCTGATTTAAGGAGATGTTGATATGTTGTTGAATAGACTTTCAGAACAGCTGGAATTATTCTGGTTTCATGACACAGTAAAAAGAAACAATTCATTTTCAGGTTATGAATGTGCTGAAGTTCAGAGACACACTGATATTCTGTATTTTAATCTTAATTTGTCACATTTCATATTAATATCAGGATATCTAACAGAGTTGTTGCACATCACATTGTTTGTCCATATTGTGCACTCCTAATGCACGCTTAAATAGTTGTTCATTTATTGCCTTAAGTCGGTAGGTCTTATCGTCAGTGCAGGTTTGAACAGTGTTATCGCACATCACACCATTTCCACCTTCTTACATATTCAGACTGAGCACAGATTATGTCGAATTTCTGTAAGTCTGAACTGTAAGTGACCACAAAGTTTTTCAGTACAAAATGTAATATTTACTTTACTCCATGGGGATGGAGAAAAGTGTGTGAGAGTGTGTGTGTGTGTGTGTGTGTGTGTGTGTGTGTGAGAGAGTGAGAGAGTGAGTGTGTGTGAGTGAGTGTGTGTGTGTGTGTGAGAGAGAGAGAGAGTGTGAGATAACGTGTGTTAGTGTGAGATAGCATGTGTGAGTGTGTGTGTGTGAGTGAGTGTATGTGTGTGGGAGAGTGTGTGTGTGTGTGAAATTGTGTGACTGTGTGTGTGAGTGTGA
>JAJAGP010006778.1:0-18330 GCA_025084515.1 Ancistrus triradiatus | reverse complement strand
AACCTGGTGAAGACTTACAGGAAACATTTAACCTCTGTCATTGCCAACAAAGGTTATGTTACAAAGTATTGAGTTGAACTTTTGTTATTGACCAAATACTTATTTTCCACCATAATTTACAGTACAATTATAATTTCCTGGATTTTTTTCTTCATTTTGTCTCTCATAGTTGAAGTGTACCTATGATGAAAATTACAGACCTCTCTCATCTTTCTAAGCAGGAGAACTTGGAACATCTGTGGCTGACTAAATACTTTGCCTGACTATCTATATAAAAAAAATTGTTTGGGACTTCTGAGAGTGTGATTTGTATGTTTAGCATGGGTAAAGGCAAAGAAGACCACTTACCTCAGGCTGAGTCATGTGGTCAGTAATGCTGCAGGGGTTGGAGTGTGGGTAAAACACTTGGCTCAAGCTGCTTTGTTTCTGCCACTTCAGACTGTAGCCTTCAAATAGCAACTCTGAGGCAAACTGCAGCACACACAAGAAAACATACTGAGGGCTAGACGTACGAGTGAGAACGAGCAGTGCAAAATGCAACGACAATATGCACTAGAACAGCAACTGACAATAAGGCAATGTTGATTTGATTAGTTACAGCCTTAATGCATTGATCATCTTATCATATCTAATCAATTAAACAAGAGCTGCCTACTAATTTGCACTTGAGGTGCAGTGTTTAAAAGCTGCTGTTCACCAGTGGAAATGGTCATCAACAGCTCTCATAAATAAACAAAATGACTTATTTAACTCTTAATTTTTCCCTCCTCGTCTCTCAACATTTACATTTACAGCATTTAGCAGACGCCCTTATCCAGAGCGACTTACAATTGATAAAGTCTTACAATCCAAGCAATTGTGGGTTAAGGGTCTTGCTCAAGGACCCAACAGTGGCAGCTTTGCAGAGGTGGGATTTGAACCCTGGACCTTCTGGTCCAGAGTCCAGCATCTTAACCACTAGGCTACCACAGTCCCATCTCAATTTGGCAAAGCTGATTCTCCAGGTCCATGCGTGACCACACATACCAACCCTACCCCTAGCCAGGTACCAAGACCCAAACTTGGGTCTCTGCATGAGTAAGCTAGTGTATTTGATGGCTGCACCACCACTGGGCCTAAATGATATTATGGAACATTCATTTAAACTGTTTTCTATAATATTTGGAAAATGAACCACGTCAAAGACCTGTTTGCTTTCATTTCCTCCTATGTGCATGAGGAACGTGATGTGGGAAAAAATGTATTTTTCTGTTCGAGCACCACAGCAATGTATACAAAGCCAGAGACAACACACAACAGCACGAGACATGAACTGTGATGCCATTGCCAATACTGATTGCTTTGTTCTGAGAATTAAAAGCGAAGCAATTCTGCAAGTAAATATTCTTTCAGTAGGTCTCTGCAGTTGTAATGTCTGTGTGGAGGGAAAAAACATAGTTCCCATTAAAAAAGTGTGTGGATGGCAGAACTGGATTGTACAGTATTATGTGACCTTACCACAATAACTGAATATTCTTTTGCTGTCCGCCTCCACCGAATCTTTGTATTGTGATTATTTAACCTTTTCTTACCTGTCATTTTCAAATGCAACATTTCCTTCAAAAAGCATTTGTAAGACCTTTCTTCTGTTACAGAAAACACTGATATTTGGGGTACTTTAGCAGGCAGAGCTTCCTTAAGGACCTATCAAGCTGCCCATTCTGATGCACTTATCCTCTGGGTAGCTGTACATCTGGTCCTTCTGCTTCTTTTTCTATACCTCTTAGATGCAGTTTTCAATCTTCCCTCAATGGTAGTGGACATCTTTGAACGAAATCTTTATTTTCTTTATAATCTGACTCATGAAATGGCTTTTATTGCAGAAATCAGCACCCGTTTGAATTCAACTGTTAAAATACTAACGCAGCAGTGAAAATATGACTCTAGAGAAAACAGTTAATTCAAATGAAAAGCTGCCAATAACACAAGTATTTTCACAATACAGGTATGTGCTGTTTAGCGTCCATCTAATCAATGTCCATTCACTTTAACAACCGACGTATAATAGGAAATAAAAATCTGTCTGAAATCTACAGATGGTTAGAACAAAAACAGCCGGTCACCTCAACAGCCAATCAACACTGTGAATCCACGAGCAGACGCGAGTGTTAAAGTGCGGAGAGTCTCACTAGAGTTGGGTCGTGCTCGTGTCATATCGATCTTTTGATGCAAGGTGGTCAGGATAGCTGTCAAGTCAATCTTCTTGTTATGATAAAATCAACCATTTTTAATATTACCATAAAGTCTAGGCTCACACAAATAGTGAACTGAACGTTGGAGACAACCAACGGGTGAGCGCACTCTCTCTCTAAACAAAATTCCATCTATATCTGGATGGTACAGGTAAAGGTGATGTTTACAGTTCAGTAGGTGTAGACCTACAGATATCTAACCAAATAATGGAAACATGTTACTGTATTTCTAAATGAATGTGGGCTATTTACTGTTTCGTATGTTTATGAGAGTTCTACGTAAATGACTGCACTCCAAAGTGTAAAGGAAAAATGATAAAAAAAATATGTAAAATTCAAGCATTGAAATCTAACACTACAAAATATGAAATGTGCTGATTTAATTTGATCATAAGACACCATTATAGTAATTAAGAAGCCACTTGATTGATTTTACCGTCCGTGTGGCCGATTATGCTTTTATTCACTGATTACTTTTAGCTGTGCGTTTTCAAAAGATCTGAAATCATCTCAAAAGAAATCTAGTAGCAGTCTTGCAAATAGTGACCATACAAGGTCTCCAGTCTTTGCGAAATCACAGGCTGTCATTAAAAGCTCTGATTTGTCTTTAGATGTGAGAGAGTGTCAGGCTTTAATCTATTAATAGACTTTTCAGAGTCTTTTCAAATCCTTACAGTGCAGTGGATCCCAACATTTTCTCCTTGGAGCCACCAAAAGAGTATGGTGATGTCTGGTCAATAATGGACAATAATGCGGTCATTAAATGGTGCATACCTGTAAGTATTTCACCAGTACAGGCCAACCCCAAAGGCTCTCACCTCCTTTACATGGTCATGCCCTCCACTACAAATAATAAATACAAAACCAATGCAAAAATGGCTGTGGAGTAAAAAAGCAAAATGGCATAAGCTGTTTAAACACCAAAGTTTGACTGTATTTTGCTAAAGTCCTCAAATTTAAATTCCCATTACAATGCATCAAGTATTTTTAATACCCCTCCACACTCTCCAAACCAATACACTGAAAACAAAGGGTGATCCCTCTTCATTCACACTTTACCTCCTACATAACTCTAACAAAAAACAAAAGTAATCGTTGTTTATTTTATATTTTAGCATAGTAATACTATAAGACAGACAAGCGTGGTAGGTGATGAACTGCGTCCCGGAGAGGTGACGCCCCACCCAAGCCACAGATGACCAGAAATCCTCTGTGCCTCCTTTGGCAGTAATGTATCGTGTAGTACGGCTGTCACCAATTGCCCAAATACCAGGAAATCAAAAGGAATGTCAATTATTTTATACACAAACGCATATGTATCAAAGAGAGAAGAGCACTTTGAAGTAACCATCTCAAGATATTTCAGATTCTTTTGGACAAATCTCTGACAAAATTACAGACACTTTACATCAGTGTTCAGCTTGCTGAACCACTATGTCTTCAATATCTTTCAGCATGTTAGCAAGCATGGCCTAAGCATTCACCAAAGTATAACATGGTCCATGTTAAATTATGCCCATTATTTAGACAGTGTAAAGCATACAAATGCTGTACTAGTTTTTTTCTCGCTATTCTATATAATGCCCATTTTGGATTCACTCTCAAACACAATTATCATAACAGCTCTTCTGACCGCTGAATGAACACAAAGACAAACTGGGACTGCCAACCTCAACATCTCATACTAAAGACCTTCTTTCTGTATTCATGGATCCATTAGTAGATACAACACTCGCATAATTTCCATTTCCCAGGTAAGACACATGGCAAGTACATTACCGTGCAAGTGTGTTTATATTCATTTATATGTACAAATGCATAGATCAGATTACCTGCTGACTATCCATTCTCCACCACTAACCAAGAGCCATTAATTCAGTAAATCTGTTTAGCATTTGTCAGCTTTTACAGTTGGTAATACTGATGTACAACAGGTCAGGTTTTCTCCAAAAGCACCATCTAAAAAAGAAAAGGCAACTCTCCTGGCTTTAAAGCTTTCTCTAATACTTTTTATACACTTCTTTTTCGGTGACCAGCAACACTTTGGACATAACATTTCTGACTTAAGGTGCACTGGGTAGACTTTGGCTGTTGCAGGTACCACGTGAATTACAAATACATTTTGGTTTATGACATCTTGACTTCAGCTCACAAAGTACATGTCCTCAAATCCCTTAGTCTACTGGATGACCAGAATGTCAACACAAGTCCTAACCTGTGATTTTTTCAGGAGCTATTTCTCAGGCATACAATACAGTGGTATTTCAAAGTTTGTGAACCCTTCAGAATTTATATTTTAGAATTTAAATATGATACAATAAATCATCAGACTTCCACACAAGTCGAAAAAGTAAACAAAGAGAACACGATTAATCCAATAACACAAAAATATTATACTTGGGATTGTTAATTGAAGAAAATGATGATCTACTACACATCTGTGAGTGAGAAAGTATGTGGACCACCATGACTAGTAGTTAATTTGAAGGTGAAACTACAGACGTTTCCAAAGTGGGATGACAATCAGGTGTGAGGGGTCGTCCTGTTGTTTTTAAAGCACACCAGATTCTCAGAGCAAGAAAAGTTCACATACAGTATTGCTTAAGTTTGTGAACCTTTGAGAATTTTCTATTTTTCTACATAAATATGACCTAAAACGTCATCTGTTTTTCTACAGTCCTACAAGTAGATAAAGAAAGTCCAGTTAAACAAATGAGACAAAAAATATTATACTTGGTCATTTATTTATTGATGAAACTGATCCAATATTACACATTAATGAGTGGCAAAAGTATGTGAACCTCTAGGATTAGCAGTTAATTTGATGGTGAAATTAGAGTCGGGTGTTTTCAATCAATGGGATGACAATCATGTGTGAGTGGGCACCCTGTTTAAATTTAAAGATACACTTGTAAACAGTGAAAAAGGGAACATTGTTATAAAGACACTCCTGGTTTGTGTCACATCCCACAGACCCCACACTTTTCCTAGATTGGGCTCTGTAGTTTGACAGCCCTAGAGGATGTATTGGTCTGTAATTTTACACTAGATTCTTAATATTTTGGTTATCGCACTTGCTGTTTGTTAGTCAGTTTAGAGTGCTGGAAAATGCAACTACACAGAGCATCTAAGTATGTCTTAGTTTTAGATGCTTAAAGTGCAATTCAGGCTTAATAATACATCAATAATAACAAACCAGCAACTACTTCTACCTGTCGGTACCAAGATCTCCTTTGTTGCAATCTCACTGGATGCAACAGCAGGTGCCTTGTGCATCTTCTACCTTGAAACGACACTCATCTTCTGCACAAATAGTCCTATTTTAATTGTAAGCACTACTTATGGCTTTCTCAGAACACATTAAAGATTACTAGACACGTGAGAAATACCATAATCACAAGTTTATACAGTGGTGGTGTGCAAAAAGCTGTCTGGGGTTTATTTGCAGTAATGAACCCATTCCACTCTTGAAACGGTTGAATTACTGTGGTAAATATCATCATTTATCACTGAGCAAGGCGACTGTTATTGCCCTGTTAGCCATTACTGTGCAGACCTAATGAATGCAATATGAAACCCCAGTATTAGTTTAATCTGATGCCGGTTTTAGCGTAATTCCACTAAAAACAAAAAGCTTGGCAATTATTTGATGTCAAGAGTTTTAAGGACCTCTGGTGGACAAACAAAATTATGGCAGAAAAAAATACCATACTTGACGAATATACACTCTTGATCAAAATCTTAAGACCAGTTAAAAAATTGCAAGAATTCGCATTTTGCACTATTGGATCTTAAGAAGGTTCTAAGTAGAGCTTCACAATGCTAAAAGAAGAAATCGGCGCATGAGACAAAAACTTTTGAGCAGGGAATTTTTGAAAACTGCATTTACACTCAAACATGATTTTTTCAGCTGATCAAAAGTTTAAGACCATAGCTAAAAAAAAAATCCGAAAACCCCCTCAAAACAGAAGTGTCAAAAAAAAGGACTCCGTAATGAGTAGCTCCACCATTCTTGTTGATCACTTCAAACGATCGTTTAGGCATGGATGATGCCAGTGTTTTCAGGAGGCTAATGAGGACGTTGCTCCAAGTGTTGAAGATGGCTTCACAAAGGGCATCCACTGTCTGGAACTGATGTCCATTTTTGTAATCTTGCCTTGCTATCCATCCCCAAATGTTCTCAATCGGATTTGGATCAGGGGAACACGCAGGATGGTCCAAAAGAGTGATGTTATTCTCCTGGAAGAAGTCCTTTGTCAGGCTGGCATTACTGCAGCATTATCCTGTTGAAAAACCCAGTCATTACCAGACAGATGAGGGCCCTCAGTCATGAGGGATGCCCGCTGCAACACCTCCACACAGCCAGCTGCTGTTTGACACCCCTGCACAACCTGAAGCTCCATTGCCCCCCCCCCCCTTTCAATCTCCCATGTTTGGTGCACCCTTGCAAAGTCCAAAGGGGCAATTTTGTGGCGTTGAAGAAGACGTGGCCTTTGAAGACGTTGTTTGTTTCTGAAGCCCTTCCCTCGCAGATGCCGTCTGATGGTTATTGGGCTGCAGTCAGCACCAGTAATGGCCTTAATTTGGGTAGAGGATCGTCCCGTGTCTTGATGGACAGCCAATCGGATCCTGCGGCTCAGCGTTGGTGAAATTTTTTGGGTCTACCACTTGACTTTTTTGTTCCATAACCCGCAGGATCATTTAAAAAATGAATGTCTTACTGCGCCCCCCCTCAGCAGCGATGGCACGTTGTGAGAGGCCTTGCTTATGCAGCTCAACAATCCTACCACGTTCAAAGTCAGTGGGCGTTTTTGCTTTTGCCATCAAGAGGTCTTGACAGTGTAAATTCTTAACAGAAAATGACATGGAATCCAAATTTTAGCGCAGCTTTTGGCTTTTAAAGGCTATGGTCTTAAACTTTTGATCAGCTCAAAAAAATCATGTTTGAGTGCAAATGCAGTTTTCAGAAAATTCCCTGCTCAAAAGTTTTTGTCTCTTGCGCTGATTTCTTCTTTTAGCATTGTGAAGCTCTACTTAGAACCTTCTTAAGATCCAATAGTGCAAAATGCAAATTCACATCCATGCACAGTCCTTAAGGGAAAGTCTATTTCCTGCAAAAGCTGAGCTCCCATTTACCAACATCTCAGTCCGATACTTTAATAGAATAAAACAAATCAAAAAGTAAGACAAATTAATGCTGGGAAACCAATCCTCTGCTGTAGGGAATTCTGAAATTTGGGGCGTATGGGACGGTCACCTGCCTATCCCTGAGGTGGACACTCCACAGTGTGGAGTTACACATTCTGTTCAAGATGTTTATTTTGAAATGAAGTACAGTACATTCAAGATGGCTGCTAAACTTCCCGTGACTGAGTTTTCTAACAAAGTTCACTCAAGTGTCATACCATTTGACGATCAGAAAAATGATCTACATTATAATGATCTTTTTGTACAAAAAGATCTGTGAGAACGACACACGACTCCAAACCTTTATGGGAAAGGAAACCTTTACTTAAATGTTACCTTCTTCTCTCTGATCAGCAGACCTCCTCGCCACAGCTCAGTGACGTCAATGCAGCTTTCTACCAGAGAGGGAGGGCACACTCGGCCTGACAGGTATGAGGCTGTTGCTTGCCATCTAAGGAGAAAAGATCATTAACAGTAAATACAAATGCATTTCTGCAACCATATGCTGGCACTGAGATTTTTAACACTATTTAATACTAATAGGTGATACAAGAACACACTGATCAGCCAAAAGTTTAATATCAGGCAAAGACCAAGTAAATAACATAAATGATCTCTTTACAATAGCATGTTAAGCAATGGGATACATGAGACGGCAAGTTGGCTCTCATAGCTGACATGTTGGATGGGGGAGAAATGTTCAGGAGCAAATAACTGAGTGACAATTCATGTTATGGCTAGATTACTGGTCGAAACATCTCCTAAACAACAAATATCGGAGCGGACCTACCAACAGCGGATGCTATCCGATCTAATACAAATGTCAGAGTTACAGTGGTGCTTGAAAGTTTGTGAACCCTATAGAATGTTCTATATATTTCTGCATAAATATGTCCTAAAGCAGCATCAGATTTTCACACAAGTACTAACAGTAGATAAAAAGATCCCAGTTAAACAAATAAGACAAAAATATTATGCTTGGTCATTTATTTAATGGGAAAAATGATCCAATATTACATATTAGTGAGTGGCAAAAGTATCTGCACCCTTGCTTTCTGTATCTGGTGTGATTCCCCCCCTGTGCAGCAATAACTGTAACTAAACGTTTCCTGTAACTGTTGATCAGTCCTGCACACCGGCTTGGAGGAATTTTAGCCCATTCATCCGTACAGAACAGCTTCAGCTCTGGGATGTTGGTGGGTTTCCTCACATTAACTGCTCGCTTCAGGTCCTTCCACAACCTTTCGATTGGATTAAGGTCAGGACTTTGACTTGAACATTCCAAAACATTAACTTCTTTAACCATTCTTTGGTAGAACGACTTGTGTGCTTAGGGGCGTTGTCTTGCTGCATGACCCACCTTCTCTTGAGATTCAGTTCGTGGGAACAGATGTCCTGACGTTTTCCTTTAGAATTCTATGATATTTAATTCAGAATTCATTGTTCATTAATGATGGCAAACCGTCCTGGCCCAGATGCAGCAAAACAGGCCCAACCATGATACTACCACCATCACCCTGTTTTCACAAATGGAGATAGGTTCTTATGCTGGCTTGCAGTGTTTTTCCTTTTTCCAAAATACACACTTCCCTTTTAAACCAAAAAGTTCTGTTTTGGTCTTCATCCGTCCACAAACAGTCTTCAAGTAGCCTATCTTTAGCAAACTGCAGATGAGCAGCAATGGTCTTTTTGGCTTTCTAAGATTGCAACCACTGCCATGCACACCATTGCTGTTCAGTGTTCTTCTGATGGTGGACTCATGAAACATTAGCCAATATATGAGAGGCCTTCAGTTGCTTAGAAGTTACCCTGGGTTCATTTGTAAGCCTCGCCAACTATTTACATGCCTCTTTGGAGTGATCTTTGTTGGTTCGCCACTCCTGGTGGAGGGTAACAGTGGTATTGAATTTGTACACAATCTGTCTGACTGTGGGATTGGTGAACTGGTGAAGATGGTTTTGTGAACTTTTCCAGTTCTGATGAGCATCAACAACTATTCATTTTCGAGGGTCCTCAGAAATCTCCTTTGTTCGTGGCCATGATACACTTCCACAAACGTGTGTTGTGAAGAGCAGCTCTGTGATAGATCCCTGTTCTTTAAATAAAACAGGGTGCCCACTCACACCTGATTGGTCATCCCATTGATCAAAAACACGTGACTCTAAAATTCACCTTCAAATTAACTGCTAATCCTAGAGGTTTCACATACTTTTTCCACTCCACTAATATGTAATATTGGATCATTTTCCTCTATAAATAAATAACCATGTTCAATAATTTTGCCTCATTGGTTTAAACTGGGTTCTCGTTATCTACTTTCAGGACTGTGTATCAAATCTGATGATGTTTTTTAGGTCATATTTATGCCGAAATATAGAGAAAATGTCAAGGGTTCACCAAACTTTCAAGCAACACTGGTTCCTGTGGACAGGTTCACAAGAAATGGTTTATGCCAGCTATGAGACGAATGTGTCACCACATAGAACTGCAGTGCCCGCTGCTGGGTCATGGGGCTACTAGTTGCAGGACCAGTAGGAATGCTCACAATGTCCATCATCTAAAGTACCTACAATTTGCACGTGAGTATCAGAACTGAACCTTGTAGCAAATGGAAGCCGGAAAACTTGTCCGATGATCCCTGATTTATTTTCCGTCACGTGGATGGACAGGCACATGCGAACCTTTTACCAATGGAAAGTAATGCCACTCGGATGCACTGTGTTAAGAAAACGAGCCAGTGGATGGAATGTGAAGTGCCAGGTGATGTTAATTTAAACAACCTTAGGGACCAGGGGTGTGTTTCCTGATAACCTTAGCAATTTACGAGCAACTGTAAGAATGAAGCAAGTTTAAGAACATCACTTTTGTCAGCGTTTCCCCAAAAAGCCTTCTTAGTCTTTGAAGTTTAAGTTTGAGTTTAAGTAGTTCTTTGCTGTGCCCAACTTTGCATCTCCACTGGAAAAGCACTTCCAGTCAATAACAGACCACCTACTTACATACATTTTCTCATTATTATGCCACAAAAACACATTAAAAATAAATTGTCTGTTTCACATAAATTAAATTATTAAGAACCTGGAATAAAATGTAATTTTTATGTAGATATGTAGAGTTATGCTGAGAACTGAATTAAAAACATTCATAGTGGGAGCCTGTAACACCTACTATACCATGACGTCAACTTATTTTTTAGTTTTTAATTATTAAAAAAAAAAATAATAATAATAAATAAATAAATAAATAAATAAATAAATATATATATATATATATATATATATATATATATGTGTGTATATATACACACAATATATATATAAAAATTTTTTTTTTTTTTAAATAATTAAAAACTAAAAAATAAGTTGCCGTCATGGTGTAATATATGTATGTATATATATATATATATATATATATATATATATATATATATATATATATATATATATAATACACACACAACACACACACACACACAAACCACACAACCATGACGTCAACTTATTTTTTAGTTTTTAATTAAAAAAACAAAATTATTATCTATTATATTATATATACATATTATAATTCTTATTATTATTAGTTTTTTGTTTTAATAATAAATATAAATATAAATAATATATAAAAACATTTCATGTTTAATGCTTTATATAGGATATATACAGTATGAGCTGTTGCTTTTTAAATGAAGAATTAGCGGGCCTCTATCGTTTTTGAGATAGAACTGCAAGTAAGCTTCAAGTCAAGAGTTACAAATAGTTCAGAATATGCTTTTTGGGAAAATTACTGGTAAATTTAAGAATGATATTAAGTATGGAAGTTATAAAGTGGGACGAATTTTTCATTTAATTTTCACTTACAGCTGAGGCTGGCAGCTCCCGTGTTAACAAGATATTGCAGTGTCCATCATGTGCGGCATGTGAAAGGGAGCCAAATTCACTGTGGCTGCAGTTCTCCTCCATTCACTGGAGTGATACAGTGGGGCAAAAAAGTATTTAGTCAGCCATTGATTGTGCAAGTTCTCCTACTTAGAAAAAGGAGAGAGGTCTGTAATTTACATCATAGGTACACACAACTATGAGAGACAAAAATGAGAAAAAAAAAATTCAGGAAATCACATTGTAGGATTTTTTAAGAATTTAATTGCCAAATTATGGTGGGAAAATAAGTATTTGGTCAATAACAAAAGTTCAACCAATACTTTTTAACATAAACCTTTGTTGGCAATGACAGAGGTCAAACGTTTCCTGTAAGTCTTCCACCGGTTTGCACACACTGTAGATGGTATTTTGGCCCATTCCTCCATGCAGATCTCCTCTAGGAGCAGTGATGTGTTTGGGGCTGTCGCTGGGCAACAAGGACTTTCCATCCCTTCACCAAATTTTCTATGGGGTTGAGGTCTGGAGACTGGCTAGGCCACTCCAGAACCTTGTAAATTCTTTTTAATGGAGCCACTCATTCGTTGCCCGAACGGTTGTGTTTCATTGTCATGCTGGGGAAGACCCAGCCATGTTCCATCTTCAATGCTCTCCACTGAAGGAAGGTGGGTTTGGCTTAAAATCTCACGAAACATGGCCCGTTCATTCTTCCCTTAACATCCGGATCAATCGTCCTGTCCCCTTTGCAGAAAAACTGCCCCAAAGCATGATGTTTTTCCACCCCTATTGCTTCACAGTAGGTATGGTTGCAAACTCTTCTTCAAAATTCAGATGGGGTCTAGACATTACTGGCATAAGCAGGGGGACACGTCTGGCACTGCAGGGTCTGAGTTCCCTCTCGGTCGTAGTGTGGTACTGATGGTAGCCTTTGTTACTTTGGTCCCAGCTCTCTGCAGGTCATTCATCAGGTCCCTCCGTGTAGTTCTGGGATTTTTGCTCACTGTTATGATCATTTAACCACGGAGATGAGATCTTGCATGGGGCGCCAGATCGAGGGAAATTATCAATGGCCTTGTATGTCATCCATTTCCTTACAATTGCTTCCACAGTGGATTTATTTCACACCGACCTGCTTTGCCTATTGTAGATTCACTCTTCCCAGCCTTCTGCAGGTCTACAATTTTCTTCCTGGTGTCCTTCGACAGCTCTTTGGTCTTGGCCATGGTTGAGTTTGGAGTCTGACTGTTTGAGGCTGTGGACAGGTGTCTTATATACAGATAACGAGGTCAAACAGGTGCCATTAATACAGGTAACAAGTGGAGGACAGAAGAGCTTCTTAAAGAAGTTGTTACAGGTCTGTGAGAGCCAGAAATCTTGCTTGTTTGTGGGTGACCAAATACTTATTTTCCACCATGATTTACAATTAAATCCTTTAAAAATCCTACAATGTGATTTTCTCTCATCTTTCTAAGTAGGACAACCTGCACAATCAGTGGCTGACTAAATACTTTTTTGCCCTACTGTATGTTCAGTTACATTAAAGTGGCTTTTTTAAAAGATATCATCATCTATGATATCTTAATTGATGTTTTAATGATGTGCGAGCTCACATTATCCAGTACGTCACTTACTTTACAAAAAACTGTAAAAAATATGGCTTAAGATTTCAAGCGTTCATTGCTTCATGTATCCAGGTAGGATAGATTACTGCACATGTGCACTGAGTGCATACAGCATGCTAGCACCACAAATCAAGCTAGTGTTCTACCAAAGAGTGCATGACTGAAGTTAATGAGTGAACAAACTGCGCCAGAACAAAACAGACACCACCAGCCTCACGGTCTACACTGTGGGAGGTAGCTTGGTTTTGAAGAGACTGATGTCGCTCAAAAGACTGCAATCTGTGTTGGAAATCGGTTGATGTAAAAGACAGCTCGACAACCAACTTATTTTACCATCTGTCAACTAACCACTGTGCAGAATATGAAGATGAGAAACTTTGGGAGTTGGCTGGTTTAAGTCTGTCATGGCACGCCAAGGTAGCAGCACAAGATCACACTCAGCAAACCTGAGCAGAATCATTCTGCAAAAAAAGCGCCATATGACAAGAAAAGCAAAAGATAGCAAGGCATAACACGGTGGTTCCCAAATTTTGTGTGCAGTGCCCCCCATTTGTAGCCAAGAATATTTGAGCCTCCCAACTTCGACACAAGTCTTTTGCTTCAAAACTAGGCTGGAATTTCATTTTAAACACTATAATTGACGCAAAACTACAATCTCTTACTGAACAAAACTACATAAAGAGACAAATCACCTTTACAGTGGAATTACCGCATGTGATATGCATTATGCATCTTAAATTTTTGTACAACTGCATTCACTGGCCTTGTTGCACCCCCTCGTCAATAGCTCCACACTACCCCTTGGGGAGCACAACCCCTACTTTTGGAACTACTACAATAACAAATGCGGTCACTAACTACTTTAAAAAAAAAAAAAAAAAAAAAAGGACATGGTGCCAGTCCAGGCGATTGACAGAAGTTCAATCAACTTTTGAATACTTTAGACTGAAGTTATACACTTTCAAAGAATCGCCTACTTATCATTATCGACAAAATCCCAGAAAATCTCAAAATATAATTTTTCCCCAATATCCGACACCCCTATCCTGCATTTGTGAAATGCGCATGTTAGTGAAGCAGATAAAAGTTACCCTGCATTATGCTCTGTAACTACAGTCATCTGTGCAGAATGCCAAGCCTGCATGTGCTTCAGGGAGCCAATCACCGGCAGGAAATCTTTTACCATCACCTCATCCTCACACAGCAGAATCACATCCAACAGGAACCTTCCTATCAATCAGAAAACACACCAGATGAATGGGACAAATAGAATATATGGAGTACATACATGCACTGATCAGCCAAAACATTAAAACCATCTGGTCTGTAATAAAGTTAAATGAAATTAACGGCTACATGAATTCTACAGCCAGGATTTCCCAGCAGAACATACCCAGAGCATCACACTTCCTCCACCTGCTTCCCACAATGCCTCCTGGCGCCATCAGCTAAATGGTGTACCCGACCATCAATTTGATGAAAAAGAAAACGTGACTCATCAAACTAAACAACCTTCTTTCATTGCTCCAAGGTCCAGTTCTGACACATTCATGCCCATTGTGGGTGCTTTCTATGGTGGACAGGGGGTGGGGGTGGTCAGCATGGTGAGAACTCTGATCAGTTTAAGAACAGGCAGCCTACTGGGAGCCTTGTGGTTTAGGAATTGCTCGGACCCAGTCGTCTGGCCATAACAATTTGTGCCTTGTTAAAGTTACTCAGGTCTTTACTCCTGAACACTTCTCCCACACACACACACACACACACACACACACACACACTCGACGACAAGAAAAAAATAAACCTAGATAGAAAAGTCGGATTGCTGCAAAACTCGACAGGCATAAAGCGCTTCTCCTGCTGCTCTATTAAAAAGGCTCTCAGAGGCTACTTCTGGGTAGTGTACCTCTTGGTGAGAGAAAGTTGACTGCTAGACATTTCGCCCAGCTGACAGACTTTGACAGGGGGTGCATCACTGGACTGACAGAAGCATGATGGTTGTTTCGACAAACTTCCCACCATCTAGGCCATTCTGAATAAGCTGTTAGGAGGTATTGGGAGCAGTGGTTCCGTGAGGGCATGCACACGTGGCAAAAAACAAACAAACAAACAAAAAAACCCCCCAAACTGTGGATGGCCCAGACAGATGACCAATAAAGAGGATCATCTGAGATGCCGACGAGCACGAGCAGCTCCCACAGTATAGATGCCCATGATCCAGACACAGGTGGTACTTTCACTACACACCCCTGACTCTGTTCAAACCATTTCCAAGCGCTCAGAAGAAGGAAATTTATCATCACGTCGGTTTGCAGTGACGTCGTGAACGCGAGTCTCCTTAGCGACAAATCCAGGTTCTGTTTGGGACCTGATGTCGGTCAGGTCCGAGTATAGAGGTCTCATGGTGAGTGCTTCAATCCTGGCTTTATTGTGGAGCGTCACACTGCCCCAACTGCTGGAGTGATGATTGCGGGAGCCATTTCACATGACAGTCAGTCACCACTGGTAGTGATACGAGGGACACTAACAAATCAGCAACATGTGCAGGACATCCAGCATTTTTCCAGCAGGATAATGCTCAGCCACATACAACAAGGGCTTCCCAGGAATATCTTCACTATATTGTAACACTTCCTTGGCCTGCCTGGTCGCCAGATTTATTGACAATCCAGCATTTATGAGACCAGCTGAGACATCAGGCAGGATCTACAGGCTCAGCTGCAATATCTGTGGGAAAACTGTGCCACAGAATGCCAGACATGCACCATGCCTCCATGCACAACCGTATCTCATCTTGTATCCTAGCTAAAGGCGGCCTAACAGGGTAACTAGAGCCTCCTTTCAACTGTACAGTTTTCCCCAATAAACCTTCGCTCCAATATTGCATTCACTTATGTATATCATCATTACATTCACATACAAAGTTTCTTTTGATCCCAACAACTCCTTCTCCTTTAGTTTTTGTCAATGAGTGTACAACACACTGATAAGAAAAGACTTTTCACTAGCCATTTAATATATCCCAGAGCTTACCATGTGATGTTATAATGAGATAATTGGCATACTTTGTTATTTGGTCTGTATTGGTGGTGGTTTTAATGTTTTGGCTAATCTGTATACATTCACTAGGAAGACCTACTTTGTACTTGCACCCAGGGGCCAATATATATAATGTAAGCAAACAATTACTGACTGGAGTCCATCTGGTAATACAGTGTCGCTTGAAAGTTTGTGAAGCCTTGAGAATTTCCTGTATTTCTGCAAACATATGACCTGAAACATCATCAAATTTGCACACAAGTCCTAAAAGTAGATAAAGAGAACCGAGTTAAACAAATGAGACAAAAATATTATACTTGACCATTTATTTATTGTGGAAAATGATCCAATGTTACATATTAGTGAGTGGCAAAAGTATGTGAACCTCTAGGATTAGCAGTTAATTTGAAGGTGAAATTAGAGTCAGGTGTTTTCAATCAAAGGGATGCCAATCAGGTGTGAGTGGGCACCCTGTTTTATTTAAAGAACAGGGATCTATCAAAGTCTGCTCTTCACAGCACGTTTGTGGTAGTGTGTCATGGCATGAACAACGATGATTTCTGAGGACCTCAGAAAAAGAGTTGTTGATGTTCATCAGCCTGGAAAAGGTTACAAAACCATCTCTGAATAGTTTGGACTCCACCAATCCACAGCCTGTGTGTACATTTCTCCTGTGTACAAATGGAAGAAATTCAAGACCATTGTTACCCTCCCCAGGAGTGGTCGACCAATAAAGATCACTCCAAGACCAAGGCATGTAATAGTTGGCAAGGTCACAAATGACCCCAGGGTAACTTCTAAGCAACTGAAGGCCTCTCTCACATTGGCTAATGTTAATGTTCATGAGTCCACCATCAGAAGAACACTGAACAACAATGCTGTGCATGGCAGAGTTGTAAGGAGAAAGCCACTGCTCTCCAAAAAAAACATTGCTGCTCGTCTGTAGTTTGCTAAAGATCCCGTGAACAAGCCAGAAGACTATTAGAAGAATGTTTTGTGGACGGATGAGACCAAAAATAGAACTTTTTGGCTTAAAAGAAAAGCGTTATGTTTGGAGAAAGGAAACAACGCATTACAGCATAAGAACCTTATCCCATCTGTGAAACATGGTGGTTCTAAGAAAGAATGGTTACAGAATAATAAAGTTAATGTTTTGGAATGGCCAAGTCAAAGTCCTGACCTTAATACAATCGAAATGTTGTGGAAGGACCTGAAGCGAGCAGTAAATGTGAGGAAACCCACCAACATCCCAGAGTTGAAGCTGTTCTGTAGGGAGGAATGGGCTAAAATTCCTCCAAGCCGGTGTGCAGGACTGATCAACAGTTACAAGGGTTCAGATACTTTTGCCACTCACTAATATGTAATATTGGATTATTTTCCTCAATAAATAAATGACCAAGAATAATATTTTTGTCTCATTTGTTTAACTGGGTTCTCTTGATCTACTTTTAGGACTTGTGTGAAAATCTGATGTTTTAGGTCATATTTATGCAGAAATATAGAAAATTCTAAAGGGTTCACAAACTTTCAAGCACCACTGTACATAGACAAATTAAGTGTACATTAAAGGAGCAACCAATTCAATTATTATAGGGAGACCAATCGACACTGTACATCACAATTCATCAGCATCTAAAAAAAATGAAATAAAAGATAAAAAAATAAAGTCCTGGTTGTCTAAAAAAGTGGATTGTCAGATTCCATAGTGTTTAAAAGACCAGTAATGGCCCCGCACCTGATGCACTCAGCACAGAATAACATTTCAGTGTCAGTCATGTGTTGAGAATGGTTCAGCCCCGCCCAAAACACTGTTCAGAAGTGCTCCTATATTTGTTAAATTCTCTTGAAGCAAGGGATGGCATGGCTACAGCCAAAAATTGACAATCGGGTTCATACAGACTAAACGCATGTTATAAAAATAGCAATTATTACCTGGAGGAGGAAGTTTGTCTGCTAACTGATGAATGGCCTCAGCTGCTTCTTCAAAAAGCCTACAAACAGAAGTGCCACAGACAAAATGAGAGACTACAATACAAGACTGTCAACAAAGCCAGTAGATCAACAAAGCCAGTAACTGCTTCATTCTCCCATCTCTTTCTGCTTTCAGAAAGACCCCTCATTAGGGGTGTAACGACAAAGTGTGTACCATACAGTGGTATGAAAAAGTTTGGGCACACCTGATAATTTTCATGATTTTAGTTTATAAATCATTGGTTGTTCAGATCAGCAACTTGAGTTAAATATATCATATAGCAGATGAACACAGTGATATTTGAGAAGTGAAATGAAGTTTATTGGATTTACAGAAAGTGTGCAGTAATTATTCAAACAAAATTAGGCAGGTGCATACATTTGGGCACCCCAACAGAAAAATGACATCAA
>JAJAGP010006777.1:0-18349 GCA_025084515.1 Ancistrus triradiatus | reverse complement strand
TTTCTTCTTTTGTTCTTTACTTGGAGACCTCCTAACTCCTCACTCCTTATTTTCCCTCAGGTATGTGAACTGTGCTCGTAATGATAAAGAGAATAATTTGGTAGCATTCCAGTATCAAGGAGGGATTCACTACCGCTGCTGTCGACCCATCCAATCAGGACAGGAGCTCTTGGTGTGGTACGAGGAAGAGTATGCTAAAGATGCTGGTGCCACATTCAGCCATTTTTGGAACAAAAAGAGCTCATTAATCAGTAAGAGTTTTGGTTTTATTTTTGGAATTGTGAATTTCACTGCCTACTGTCACCCAACCCCACATGCATTTAATTTTCTACTGTTGCAGTTGATAAAGTCTTGTAGATATTTAAGTTGTCCTGCATTCGGCGGCATAACTCTCCATGTGTTGTTTGTAAAGACGAATACAGTAAACAAATATTTCTGGAGAGTATTTGGTTTGATTCAGTTGGGTTGTTAGACTGTCCTTAACGCTCAACATATGTTCTTATTAAGCTAATGTACCATTTTGTATTTTATGCTTCTCACGTTTCCCTTCTTTCTTTTCTTGTACCAGAAATGACCAACACCCTGTCCTTCTCCTGCTCATTGTGTCTGTTTTCCTACACGTCTCAAATCTACCTCCAGAAACACATCAAGACTCGTCACCATGAGGAATACGTACGAATGGTGAAATCAGGAGAGATTAATTTTGAGGATCTGTTAAACCCTGAACCATACTCTTCCAGACCACAAGAAGAAGGGGAAATTTACAACTGCTCAAAATGTAGAAAGAATTTTAGTCAACACAGTTATTTTAAAACACACCGCTGCTTTCAGTCAGTGAAGCTGCATCACTGCTCACAGTGTGATAAGACTTTTACCAGTCAGAGCAATCTCAGAACACACCAGTACATTCACACTGGAGAGAAACCATATCAGTGCTCAGAGTGTGGGAAGAGATTCCGTATGATGAAATGCCTTAAACGACACCAACCCGTTCACACCAGAGAGATGCCATATCGGTGCTCAGAGTGTGGGAAGGGCTTTAAAGGCCGGGTATATTTCAAAACGCACCAACTCGTTCACACCGGAGAGAAGCCGTATCAGTGCTCAGAGTGTGGGAAGAGCTTCAGTATGATGAAATCCCTTAAACGCCACCAACGCATACACACCAGAGAGATGCCGTATCAGTGCTCAGAGTGTGGGAAGAGCTTCAGTATGATAAAATCCTTTAAACGCCACCAACGCATACACACCAGAGAGATGCCGTATTACTGCTCAGTGTGTGGGAAGGGCTTTACTCAAATAATTCAGCTCCATCAACACCATCGTATTCACACCAGAAAATATCAGACGTTGCTCCCCAAGGATTCCTGCGTAAATTAATCAAATTAATGGTCGATGAGTTACAGTGGTGCTTGAGTGGTGGTTGTGAAAAGTTTATATACAGGCTTGAGTTACGCTACACAATTTTAGCCCGGATTGTCCAGTTGATGACATTTGAACATTGAAAAGTGCAAGAAAAGCGCTAGATGTGAGGGAAATACAACTACATGATGCCATGTCCAATTTGTAACTGCGTTTTTTTTTTTTTTTTATTGAACAGATTTTTATAACATATGTTTTATAACATATGTTCCACAAATGTTATTAATGGTTACCAGACTGCATAGAATCTTTATACAGACCTTTTAAGAGAGTAGCTTATCTTCTCTAGTTTGAGATGTTGCATGACCTCAGTAATCCATTGAGAGTATGTAGCAGGGAGACGGTCTTTTTACCAAAGCAGAATTAGTCGTCTAGCTAGTAAAGTGTAATTGCAGTGTGAAACACGTCAACTACTCCTGTCAAACTGTAACAGTACAGGAATATGACAGCATTGAAAGTCATGTAGTTTGTACATCATGTGGTGCCTGTCCAGTCCAGTAGGTGGTGATAATGCATCATGTAGTTGGTTGTCTTGACTCAAGAAGGAGAAGACGGACGAGATAGCGGTAGGTACAGTAGGTGATTTGTTGATGTTAGATTACTACCATATTCTATATTTTACTACGAAAATGTAAAATTTTGAATTGATTTATTTATTTTGAACAGTGAATATCTTAAATGCAAGCAGGGACAGGCTTACTCGACCAAATTATTTAGATGAAAATTTAAAAAATGTATAACCCTTTAATTATTATTGATTATGATGATGATTATTAATTCTTCTGATTTCAGATTTGCTGAAAGTGTTATAATGGAGTCAGCTGAAGGCAAATCGAGTTCGTTTGGAGAGTCTCATTTACAGAATCCTGATCACTCTCAGTTTACATCTGAGTTTACTCTGTAATAATAATAATAATAATTTATTTACTTAAGTATAATCAGAGCCATGTAGAGAGAAAGAGCGAGAGAGTCATGTCAACTAAGTTCATTCCGATGGGATTTTATTTTACAACAATGGGGAATCATGGAGACTCTCAGTTGTTCCCCAAAGTTAGCAGAAAATGCAAGCATATCGTTCATGCATTTTTAAAGGATAAGACATTTAAAGAATCAGATTGAATATTACGAGCACATCTGAACTAATATTAGTGCATTAAACCTCCTGATTTGAGCGAGCATTTTTTTCTCCTGTGTGTGTTTGGTGGGGAAACTACACAAAAATGTATTCTACTCCTTTCCCAGGAAAATATGTAGTGTGAAATTTGACAGTAGAACCATGAAGTGGCCAAATTACCATCAGAAATTCATAATTCAAACTGTGAATATTCACATTAAAACTGTCGAGCAATTCACAGTTTTACTATGAAAATTCGCAGTAAATTTTTTCCTGGGTTCTCTGACCGACTGGAGCTAAATATTGTATTCATAAAGCTATATTGTAAAAAAATGTAGCATCTTACCCTCCTTTTTAAAATTCGGACCTGAAAATATATTTGCAGACAGTACATTATTTGAGCCATGAATAAGAAAGTTGTAAAGATTATTAATGCAGGGCATTTTAAAACATTGTTCTGTTCTATTCTTCAAAAAGAACGTTTTGGAGGAGGGTTTGTGTTTTTTTTTTGGCTGTTTATATGCTAAGTTGATTGGGAAAAAAAAACTTTTTGAGTGACTTATATTACAAATTTATTCTGTTTTTTGTATATTTATATATTGTATGCTGCATAGTACCTTATATTTGTGCATTTGTTTGTTAATGAATTTGTTGAGGTAAAAAATTGCACTTTGTATTTTAATGTTTCATGCAGTTCAGTTTTGGCTCCTTCTGTCATATCTGAATGTCATAAAGTTTACCTTAAGATTACGGTATAAAGATTACATAGGCCCTCATTTACCATGAGATTACTGAAACCATTATGAATTAAAGATATGATCTTTTTTGAAAATGAAACTGATCTGAATTTTGAACCTCTCTATAAATATAGAAATAAACATTAGGATATGATTGCTCTTTTACTACCATACATGTTTAAGAACATAATTATAATAATAATTCAAAGCAATAAACAGCAATACGATCTGTAACCCAAGCTAATGAATTTTACTTTTTAGAAAAGCATATTGGTGTTACTATGTTACTGGAACCTGTTGGATGTCAGAATATTCAGTGCAAATAGTTAAATGTATTTAGTATGACTGTCGCAATTTCTCTGTTTAGTTTGTGGAGACATTTTTTTCGTTCACAATCTAAACTCGTCATATCAAACTGAAATAGAAACTGAAAAAATCATTATAAACTGCTCTATAATTCTTTGTTTAATAAATGTTGCTGTTTGGTCGTTAGCTTTGTGAGGATGTGAAAACAGAGACTTGGCCAGCTTCAGATGGAGGAACATCAGGATCTTTGGGTGTCATCACATCTGGGTTACTGATGAGGACTATAAAAAAGGAGAAACCTGATGATAAAGGTTATATCTGTAAGATAGCAGGGACACAGAGTTCAATCTGGAGCTCAGTAACACTTCACATTTGATAGTATTGTAATTAAAATGATTGAACTGCAGGTAGAGGAACATCAAGCTCTCTGGAACATATCACACCTATGGACCAACAGAATGGAGAAATTCTGAGGAAGACTGAAAAAGAGGAAGAACCTGCTGATAAAGATAATATCTGTAAGGCAGCAGGGCACATTATAATTTAATATAAAGTTCAGTAACCAAGAAAATAATATATAATCATTTTAATTTTTACTATAATTAGCTTTAAATTCACAACCAAAAAACCAGTCCTGCAACATATATTTATCTAGTGTTTTGTACTTTACATGTTTACTTGAGGAGTATGAATTTAATTTAAAATGATGAACTGCAGGTGGAGGAACATCAAGCTCTCTGGAACATATCACACCTGTGGACCAACAGAATGGAGAAATCCTGAAGAAGCTTTTAAAAGAGGAAGAACCTGATGATGTTTCCCTCTGTAAGAGAACATAGTGCATTAGAACGTACAATGTTGAAGCCTAGAAATAAAGGAAGGGAACATGATCAAGCATAGTCTAGAGCTTAAAGTATTTATCAGGATTAAAGCTAAGTCAGGTCAAGTCAGATTTATTTCTATAGCACTTTTTACAATGGAGCATTGTCTCAAAGCAGCTTTACAATTTTAGATTATCTGCTAATATCTAGTTGCATTCCCAAACTTAGGGCGACAACTCAAAAGCAAGAAAGCAAGAAGTCCCTAAACGTTATAAGGAAGAAACCTTGTTAGGACCAAGACTCAAAAATGGACCTGACCTGCTTGAGTGGCTTAGATGATAAATGTAAGAATGAAATTAATTTATCTAGTCAAATATGTTAGTTTAAAAAAAAAAAAAAACTAAGTAAAAATGTTGAATAACATGTAAAAATATGCATATCAGCATTATTTAGTTCAGTACACAGAGAAACTGCAGGATTCCATGTCCTCGGCTGGAAAGACGTTGGTGGCACGTCGTCCCCAGCCAACCAGAGGAGGGAGGGAATTTCTGCCCTCTGGCATGGACCGGGTATGGCTGATGACGGAAAGAAATTGAGTGAAACTGAAGCGGAGGAACTGGAACTAGAACACAAGCTTGGAGAGAAAAGAGAAAATGTAGTTAGTTATTGATTAAGAGCACAGACTCTATTAAAACCACTGATTCAACATGTGTTCTGGGTGACGGTGCATGGCTACCAGCAGACAGTTGGTTAAGCTGGTCTGTCTGCTGCCTGATCCCTGCTCTGGATAATCAGCCCCTAACTAACCCTGCCATAAGACTATAGGCAATATTGCAGGAGATGAGAGCAGCACCCTCTCGAGTGGGATGGACACCGCCCCATCCTAAAAGGCCAGGCTTACCCTCAAAGGTTGTCCAGTTGTCTATATAGCCCACGTTGTTTTCAGAGCACCACTTGGACAGCCAGCAGTTCAGCGACCATAACCTGCTGTAGGCTTGGTCACCTCATCCATTGGGATGGGGCCAGAGCAGACTACAGCATCGGACATCGCCTTCGCCACGCTAACCACCTCTACAAAATTAGCCAGAGTAACCTCTGACTGGTGAAGGCGTATATCATTAGCCCCTACATGAACGACTATCACAGAAAATCTATGACTTTGGTGCTTGCTAGGCTCCCTATAATGTCCAGTACTTTGGCTCTCAGGATGCAAGTAACCCTTGCTGCTTGTGTCATGATGAAGTCATTAAAGTCATGTTACACTTTTTATTTGTTTGAGCTCTTTGAATTTTTTTCCTTCCAGACTCTGAGGAGTGCAGAACCTTCCTCATCAACAAATTTGAGGTTGTTTCTCAGCACAAACTGGGTTGTTTGTTTGATTTGCAGTCTGAGGAATTCGTAGACGCCAAAAGAGAGACAGATGCTAACTGGTTAAGGTGGGGATTTAAGGCTTAAACTTCCTGGAATTTATTTAGCCATTCCTTTTACTGTTCTTTACTTGGAGATCTCCTCACTCTTCATTCCTTTATTTCTATTAGGTACGTGAATTGGGCTCGTAATGATAAAGAGAATAATTTGGTAGCATACCAGTATCAAGGAGGTATTCACTACCGCTGCTTTTGACCCATCCAATTTTGTTCCATTTTTGGAACAAAAAGAGCTCATTAAACAGTAAGAGTTGTGGTTTTATTTTTGGAGTTGTAAATTTCACTGCCTACTGTCACCCAAACCCACATGCATTTTGTTTTCTACTGTTACAGTTGATAAAGTATTGTACATATTTAAGTTGTCCTACATTTGGCGGGATAATTGTCCCTGTGTTTCTTGTAAAGACAAATACAGTAAGCAAACATTTCTGAAGAATATTTGGTTTGATTTAGTGTGGTTGTTAAACTCTATTTAATACTCAGCATAGCTTCTTATCAAGCTAATGTAACAGTTTTATGGTTATAGGTTTGTATTTTATGTTTCTCACTTTTTCCTTCTTTCTTTTCTTGTACCAGAAATGACCAACACCCTGTCCTTCTCCTGCTCATTGTGTCTGTATTCTTACACATCTCAAATCTACCTCCATAAACACATCAAGACTCGTCACCATGAGGAATATGTACGAATTATGAAATCAGCAGAGGTTGATTTCTGAGGATCTGTTGAGGATCTGTTAAACCCTAAACCATACTCTTCCAGACCCAAAGAAGAAGGGGAAATTTACAACTGCTCAAAATGTAGAAAGAATTTTAGTCAACAGAGTAATTTTAAAACACACCGCTGCTTTCAGTCAGTGAAGCTGCATCACTGCTCACAGTGTAATAAGACGTTTACAATGGTGCTTGAAAGTTTGTGAACCCTTTAGAATTTTTGCATTTCTGCATAAATATGACCTAAAACATTATCGGGTTTTCACATAAATCCTAAAAGTAGATTAAAAGAACTCAGTTAAACAAATGAGACACAATTATTATACTTCCTCATTTATTTATTGAGGAAAATGATCCAATATTACATATTAGTTAGTGGCAAAAGTATGTGAACCTCTAGGATTAGCAGTTAATTTGAAGGTGAATTTAGAGTCAGGTGTTTTCAATCAATGGGATGCCAATCAGGTGTGAGTGGGCACCCTGTTTTATTTAAAGAACAGGGATCTATCAAAGTCTGCTCTTCACAACACATGTTTGTGGAAGTGTATCCTGGCACGAATAAAGGAGATTTTTCAGGACCTCAGAAAAAGAGTTGTTGATCCTCATCAGGCTGGAAAAGGTTACAAAACCATCTCTAAAGAGTTTGGACTCCACCAATCCACAGTCAGACAGATTGTGTACAAATGGAGGAAAATCCAGACCATTGTTACCCTCCCCAGCAGTGGCCGACCAACAAAGATCACTCCAAGATCAAGGTGGGTAATAGTTGGAGAGGTCACAAAGGACCCCAGGGTAACATCTAAGCAACTGAAGGCCTCTCTCACATTGGTTAATGTTCATGAGTCCGCCATCAGAAGAACACTAAACAACAATGGTGTGCATGGCAGGGCTGCAAGGAGAAAGCCACTGCTCTCCAAAAAGAACATTGCTGCTCGTCTGCAGTTTGCTAAAGATCACGTGGACGAGCCAGAAGGCTATTGGAAGAATGTTTTGTGGATGGATGAGACCAAAATAGAACTTTTTGGTTTAAAAGAAAGCAGTTATGTTTAGAGCAAGGAAAACAACTGCATTCCAGCATAAGAACCTTATCCCATCTGTGAAACATGGTGGTAGTAGTATCATGGTTTGGGCCTGTTTTGCTGCATCTGGGCAGGAAGGCTTGCTGATGGAACAGTTAATTCTGAATTATATCAGAGAATTAGTCAAGTCAAGTCAGATTTATTTATATAGCACAACTTTTTACAATGGAAGCAAATTGTTCTCAAAGCAACTTACAAGTTTAGATTATCTCCTATAATACTATAACTACGTCCAATCCCAAATTGAGCAAGCCTAGGGCGACAGTGGCAAGGAAAACTCCCTGAGTGTTATAGGAAGAAACCTTGGGACGACCAAGACTCAAAAAGGGACCCAACCCCCTTGGGCTGCGTACATTGATAATCTAAGAGCGAAACTAAAGTCATGGATCAAAGTTCGATAAAATGTGAAGTATGCACATCGACATTAAGTGGCCCGGTATGATGGGGCTGGAGGCTGATGACGGAAGCAGCTTGAGTGGAGCTACAGCAGATGAACATCATTTGTGGGGCTGGACTGCCGGAACACAGCTCGGAGAGAAAACAGAAAATGTTATTGATAAGAGCACAGTGTCTATTAACAATCACTGATGCCATGTTAATCACGATGCCAAGTGTAGCATGAGAACCCCCCGCAGCATTAACTATAGCAGCATAGCTAGAAAGAAGAGAGCTGGTAGGAACACAGCCAGAGGGATTCACATGAGACATTGGCAACCCACGGGAGGCATAAGACAGCAAACCCAACGTCTCCTGATCACCATATGACTCTTTGACTATGAAAATGAAACACAAAAAAAAAAATGAACCCCCCAGCCTCTGCCCTTAGCCTAAGGGAAGGATCAATGAGTCAAGATCATGAGGACCGAAGCCCAGTTCAGCCAGACCGCCCACTCTCCCACTCCCGGCTAGCGGGACAAGGCAGGCAGGCCAGACATGACCTCCAGACTCCGGCCCTAGTGACCCAAGCCATGCATCCTGGTCTAAATCTAGTCAAAAACCTGTGTAAATAGGTATATCCTTTAGCCTAGACTTAAAACTTTGGAGGGTACCTGAATCTCGAACGAAAGTGGGAAGTTTATTCCATAGTTGGGGGGCCATGTATGAGAAAGCCTTTCCCCCTGCTGTGACTTTTTTAATTCTAGGAACTAAAAGAAGTCCTGCACCCTGCAAACGAAGTAGAACGTGCTGGCTTGTAAACAAACTCTAAGAGTTCACTCAGATAATGGTGGGGCCAATCCCATGTAGAGCTTTAATTCTATAAAGAAGTATTTTGTATCAATGCGAACTTTGACTGGTAACCAGTGCCCATGGATTATAGAACACATACAAGACCCACCAATTTTTGTAATCCAATCGGAATTTTGGAGAGGTGAGACTACAAAAGGGGATAAATACCGACGCTGGAGCGACGAGAAAATCACAAAAACCACAGAATATAAACAAAGAAAAATGACACTAAATGAAAAAGGAGTGAATTATGATCAAATTTTCCTAGTTCGAATTAGCACTCGGGCAGCTGCATCTCTGAACTAACTAAAGTTTATTTATAGATTTACTAGAGCAGCCAGTAAGTAAGGCGTTTACAGTAATCCAACCTTGAGGTTACTAAACGCATGAACAAGTTTTTCTGCATCATTAAAAGAGAGGATATTTCTAAGTTTAGCGATATTACGTAATTGAAAGAAAGCAATTCGAGTGCTGCTGCTAATGTGCGCATCCAAGGAGAGATCTGAATCAAATGTGACCCCTAAGTTTTTTACAGACGGACTGGGCAATACTGGACAGCCATCTAGATTTAGGATAGATGTAGCCAACCTGTCTCTCAAAGCCTTGGGTCCCAGTAATAAAACCTCAGTTTTATCTGAGTTAAGTAAGAGAAAATTAAATAACATCCAATCTTTTATTTCCTTTACACAGTCCTCAATTTTGTTGATTGTAAGGCTGTCATTAGGTTTGGCTGATATGTACAGCTGTGTATCATCTGCATAGCAGTGGAAACTAATGCCATGTTTACGAATAACTGAGCCTAATGGCAGCATGTACAGAGAGAATAAAAGCGGGTCTAGCACTGACCCCTGAGGCATGCCATACTTCACTTTTGAGGGCTTAGACCTTAGATTATTCATATGAACAAACTTTAAACCAAGAAAGTGCTGATCCCTTAATACCTACAATATATTCTAGTCTGTTTAGTAAAACATCATGATCTATAGTGTCAAATGCTGCACTTAAATCTGACAGAACAAGAAAAGAAACACATCCCTTATCTGAGGACATTAACAAGTCATTTAGTACCCTAATTAATGCTGTTTCAGTACTATGATGGGGCCTGAAACCAGACTGAAATGTTTCAAAAATTTCATTCCTTTGGAGGTAAATGCAGAGCTGCTGATAGATGGCTTTTTCTAAGATTTTGGACAGAAATGGTAGATTTGAAATTGGTCTATACTTAGATATCACACAAGGGTCAAGATTGGCTTTTTAATCAGTGGTTTGATAACAGCAGACTTAAAGGATTTGGGCACATAACCAAAGGTAAGGGATGAATTTAAAATAACTAACACTGGCTCTATAACACTAGGTAATACTTGTTTGAGTAAACGTGCAGGAATTGGATCTAATAAACATGTTGATGGCTTAGACGAGCTGATCAGTGCGGATAGTTCAGTATTAGTAATTGGGGTAAAATATTTTAATCTTGATTTACAGCTCATTAAACAGATGTCTTAACTAGTGCTGCATCTGGAAGGTGGCTGAATAGTTTGGTGATGCGATGAGCAGTGAGTTTTATGCCTAATGTTTTCTATCTTATCATTAAAGAAAGTCATGAAGTCATTACTGTTAAAATTACACAGAACGGGAGAGTCACTTTCTGTCGGGTTTTTTGTTAATTTGGAGACTGTATTAAAGAGAAATCTTGGATTATTCTTATTTTTCTCTATGATTGAAGAGAAGTATGCAGCTTTAGCTTTAGTGAGGGCATGCTTATACTCTGCCATGCTGTCCCTCCAAGCAATCTTAAACACCTCCAATTTACTATGTCTCTACTTGCGCTCTAGGTGCCGTGTTCTTTGCTTTAAGGTACGGGTGTTGTCATTTTACCATGGTGCTAGCCTTTTTTCCCTAATGTGTTTGACCCTAGCAGGAGCAATCGTGTCCAGGGTTGAGGGAAGCACACATTCTAATTGGTCATTTACACACTCAAGATGATTGATCTCTTGGTGTATTAAATTTCAAGTCTGGTAGGTTTTTAATACACACAGCTGGAGTAGCAGATGTGATAGTGCGCTTGGTGTGATAACGAGGCAGAAGGATTTTATTTATTAGAGATAGCTCAAATACTAAAAGATAGTGATCTGAAATCGAATCACTTTGCGGGAAAACATCAATGTTGTCTATATTGATACCAAATGTTAATATTAGATCTAAAGTATGATTACAGCGATGGAGTGGTCCCCTCACATTCTCAGTGATACCCATGGATTCTAAGATGGACTCGAAAGCAATTCTAAGTGGATCCTGCTCATTGTCAAAGTGAATATTGAAATCACCTACAATTAAAGCCTTATCTGTTGACAGTAGTAAGCAGGAAAGAAAGTTAGCAAATTCCTGAAGAAATTCTGAATAGGGACCAGGAGGACGGTAAATAGTGATAAGCTGAAGAGAGTGTGGTTTTGACTTCCATAACGATGGATCAGTCACATTAAGAATCAGTATTTCAACAGAATTAGCCTTGTAAAGTTGTAACACTTAGCTCTTTGTCAAAAATTGTGACTATGCCTCCCCCCCGACCATTAGGACAAGGGCGATTAGCATGACTGTATCCAGGAGGTGAGGCTTCATTTAAGGCTAAATATTCATCAGGTCTAATCCAAGTCTCAGTGAGACAGAGAGCGTGTAAGCGTTTATCAGGGATTATTTAATTTACAATTACTGCTTTGTTTGTAAGTGAACTAATGTTAAGTAATCCTAACTTTAGTCTAAGGTTGTTATTTCTTTGGGAGCTATCTGTGTTTATACTAATGAGGTTATATAAACAGACTTTTTGAGAGCGTTTACGTTTAGGACAGATGCGGGTAACAGACACAATTTCAATAATGTGGGTTCTGGGTGACGGTGCATGGCTACCAGCAGACAGTTGGTTAAGCTGGTCTGTCTGCTGCCTGACCCCTGCTCTGGATAGTCAGCCCCTAACAAACTGGGCCATAAGACTATGGGCAATGTTTCAGGAAATGAGAGCAGCACCCTCCCGAGTGGGATGGACACCGTTCCATCCTAAATGGCCAGGCTTACCCTCAAAGGCTGTCCAGTTGTCTATATAGCCCACGTTGTTTTCAGATCACCACTTGGAGAGCCAGCAGTTCAGCGACCATAACCTGCTGTAGGCTTGGTCACCTCGCCGCATTGGGATGGGGCCAGAGCACACTACAGCATTGGACATCGCCTTCGCCACACTAACCACCTGTACAAAATTAGCCTTAGTAACCTCTGACTGACGAAGGCATATATCATTAGCCCCTACATGAATAACTATCCTAGAGAATCTGCGGCTCTCGAGTTCACTAAGACTCATTACAATGTCCGGCACTCTGGCTCCGGGGATCAGAGAACTCTAGCTGCTGGTGTCCCCTAAAGGGTAACAAAGTTTCACGTGTCGTAAAATAGATGCACCTATGACCAGAGCTCTTTCAACAGGCTGGCTCAGTGGGTGCATCACTGAGAGGGTAAACCTGTTGGACACGTGAACAGGTAAAAGAGTGGTGCTCTCGTTGGGAACTAGCGGGTATCTTACGACGTACTACGTCTGCCGAAACTAACCGTCACCCACTTCCCTGCTGCGAGGACTCTGTCTGGCTGGCCGGGGCTAGTGCTCTAACTTCACCTGTGGCATCCAGATCTGCTAAGCTAGGAGCTGAGCTAGCCTTCTCTAATGTTCTGGAGGCGCGCCTATAAAACTACATCTAAAGGAAAATGTCAGGACATCTGTTCCATGAACTGAATCTCAAGAGAAGGTGGTGTCTACAGCAAGACAAACCGACCTTAAGCACACAAGCCTTTCTACCAAAGAATGGTTAAAGAAGAAATAAAGTTCATGATTTGGAATAAAAAAAAAAAAAACCAAAGTCCTGACCTTAATCCAATGGAAATGTTTGTTGAAGGACCTGAAGCGAGCAGCTAATTTGAGGAAACCCACCAACATCTCAGAGCTGAAGCTGTTCTGCTGTACCAGGAATGGGCTAAAATTCCCTCCAAGCCGGTGTGCAAGACTGATCAACACAGCTAGCACGGACACGTTTTAGCTTGCAGTTAGTTATTTTCTGCACAGGGGCGTCACACCAGGTACTGAAAGCAAAGGCTCACATACTTTTACCACTCACTAATATGTAATATTGGATCATTTTTCTCAATAAATAAATGACCAAGAATAATAGTTTTGTCTCATTTGTTTAACTGGGTTCTCTTTATCTACATTTAGGACTTGTGTGAAAATCTGATGATGTTTTAGGTCATATTTATGCAGAAATATAGAAAATTCTAAAGGGTTCACAAACTTTCAAGCACCACTGTACTAAACAGGCTGATCTCAAATCGCACCAGCGCACTCACACAAGACAAAACCTGTATAAGTGCTCGGAGTGTGGAAGGAACTTTAAACAAAAGGCTTACTTTCAAGAACACCAACGCATTCACACAGGAGAGATTCTGTATCGCTGCTCAAAGTGTAGAAAGAGCTTCTTTGGGTTAAATGACCTTCAACAGCACCAGTGCATTCACACCAGAGAGAAGCTGTATCATTGCTCACAGTGTAGTTTGACTTTTACCAGGCAGAGTAATCTCAGAACACACCGGCGCAGTCATACCAGAGATAACCCATGCCACTGCTCAGAGTGGAAAGACCTTTAAAGACTGAGTCTATTTAAGCACATCATTGCATTCACAATGGAGAGATGCTGTATCAGTACATTAGAAGAGCGCTACTAAATTAATTCAACTCCATCAACATCGTCATGTTCACACCAGAAAATATCACCTTTGCTCCCAAAGATTCCTGAATAAATTAATCAAATTAAGGGTTGATGACATTTCTGAACATTGAAAAGTGCACGACATGCACCAGGTGGGAGGGAAATCACAGAAGCTGTATAAAACAGTCAGGTAAGGCTGTGGTGGCCTATTGGTTAAGGCTGCCACTGTTGGGTCCTTCAGCAAGACCCTTAACTCACAATTGCTTGGACTGATAGACTGTATCATTTGTAAGTCACTCTAGATAAGGGTGTTTGCCAAATAACAAATGTAAATGTAGGTAGATTCAGTAGGAGCTAATCACATTGTAATGTCGAGAGATGGACTACATGATGCCATTTCCAATCTGTAATTGCAGTTTGAAACACATTGTGTAGTCTAATTGTGTAGTTTTTAACAGAACAGAAATATGGCAATATTGAAAGTTATGCAGTTTGCACATTAGTGAAACAAAGTGATGGGAAAGATTGAAGATTTGGTAGCTCAACTGGCTCTCCAGTCCAGTAGGTGGTGGTAATACATCCTGTAGTTTGTTGTGTGTTGACTCAAGAAGGAGAAAACGGACGACAAAGCAGTAGGTAGAGTAGGTGATTTGCGGATGCTAGATTGTAGATCTGTTGCTTATTTTATATCCTATATATGATTAGTGGATCTGAGGGAGTTCCAATAAAAGAAGTGTCACTGTGAGAGGATTTCAGGTGTTTAAATTCATTCAGCTTTAAAACACGAGGTAAGAGACAATAAAGTTGGTAAATCCATTTGTTTAGACAGTAAAATGTAAAATATAGAATTGGTTTATTTATTTTGAACAGTAAATATCCAAAATGTAAGCAGTGACAGAGTTACACAACCAGATTATTTAGATGAAAATGTTAAAAATTTATAGTAGTTCAGATTAACCACGGTCATTTTATTCAGTGATTTACTGCGTGTCAAAACTAATAAAACACTTTAATTCTTATTGATTATGATGATGATTATTAATTATTTTTATTTCAAATTCGTTGGAAGTGTTATAATGGAGTCAGCTGAAGGCAAATCGAGTTCTTCTGGAGAGTCCCAGGTACAGAATACTCATCATTTAGAACAATATTATTTATTCTGTAACAGTCATTATTTATTGACTTGACTTGTATAATCTGAGCTGTATAGTCTGTGTCTGTGTCTGTGTCGTGTCGTGTCGTGTCGTGTCGTGTCGTGTCGTGTCGTGTCGTGTCGTGTCGTGTCGTGTCGTGTCAAGTCAAGTCAAGTAAACTCGGTTCATTCCAATGGGATTTTTTTTTTAACAGCAGTGGACTAGGGGAGACTGGGGACAGTTGCAACACTTTTTGAATTTTTTTCAGTTTCTCAGACACTGTTTGCATTAGAAAGACAATTTTAATACAGTAAAACCATATCTGGCAGCTTCCCATCCACATTGCTATAACACATGTATGTATGATAATATAGTTACAATTTAGACTCGAAAAGACACAGTCAAATGCCCATAACAGGGGACAGTTGCAACATTCATTAAAACGTAATAAAATCATTATTTGATATCATTTGCCTTTATTTTATTTGTGCACAGAAAGAGTCTTCACTACATTAATCTGGCTGTATGAAGACCAAGATTACTCAAATTAAAAACATATTTCCAAGTAACAACCATGGTAATGGTTTAATTATTGTGATCCATTACACTATCAAATCATCCAAATCAAGACACTGCAATTTAATTATAGATCGCCTGAAGTTTTTAGGTGACTATTGAAAGGTATTGTACATTAATCAATAAAGTTCCCAATGTTATAATTAATGTAAATGCAAGATTTTACATTAATGTTGTCATAAGGCAGTGTTGTCACTGACAGCCATGGTAAAACTTGCTGTACTAGCTGGACACAATATTTTTGACACATGCAAGCTATGTCTTTTGGAAGCTAAGAACACACAAATTAAAATTCTATAACCTCACAATGCTTCAAGCAAACAGGTTAGACTGTATGGCAAAAATTCTGATCATTAAAATATTTATATGTGGCTGTTTTCCTCCAGGAATGAGGAGAGACTAACTGAGCATGTGCTGTATGAATATCAGCACTGTAGCTCATTCCTAACTGGTGGAATAAGCAATGTTGCAACTGTCCCTATTCTCCGCTAACTGAACCAACATTTTTTTCTCCTGTATGTGTTTTGGTGGGGAGACTACACATATTACAGTTTTCCCAGGATAAAATGTACTGTGAAATTCCACAGTATTCCAAATTAACATAAAACAATTCATAGTAGAACTGTGTAATTTACTGAACAGTTCACAGTTTTAATGTGAATATTCACAGTTTTACCCTGAAGTTCACAGTTCTACTATGAATTTTTTATGTTAATTTGGAATACTGTGGAATTTCACAGTACATTTTTTCCTGGGTTCTCTGACCAATTGGAGCTAAATATTATATTCATAAAGCTATATTCTCCAAAAATATTGCGTCTTATACTCTTTTAATTCAGACTTGAAAATGTATTTGCAGGCAGTACATTATTTGAGCCATGAACAAGAAAGTGTGCAGGTCATTAATGCTGGTCGTTTTAAAACATTATCAATTTGTTTAAAAAGAACATTTTTGTTTCTCTTTTGTTGTTGATATGCTATGTTGGTTTAAAAAAAGACTTTTTGTAGTGCCTTTTATTACAAATCTTCTGGCCTTGCTATGTTTTTTTGTGTATTTATATATTGTATGCTGCATAATGCCTTGTGCGTTTTTGTGTTAAAAATTTGTTGTGGTAAAAAAAATTGCATCATAGACATAGATAAAATGTTTTTTATGTGTACTCACATATATTGATAGGTATTTTAATGCTTCGTGCAGGTCAAGTTTGGCTCCTCTTTCTGTCGTATCTGAATGTCATAAAGTTTACCTTAAGATTATGTTAGTAATATTACATAGGCCCTCAGTTACCATGGGATTATAGAATATGACATTATGATATTGTTAATATATGATAATGTTAGAAAATGATTCTGATCTGAATTTTGAGTCTTTCTCTCTAAATATATAAATAAACATTAGGATATGATTGCTGTTTTACTACCATACACGCTTAAGAAATAATAATAAATTGAAAGCAATAAACAGCAACATGATCTGTAAGCAAGGTAACAAATTTGACTTTTTAAAGCATATTGATTTAACTACGTTATTTTAACCTGTTGACTCTGTGTATCGGACCATATAATGCTGATATACATATGTTACATTATTTTTTTTGAACTATCACTATAAGACTTATTTGTTTAGATAAATTAGCTTCATTCTCAGATTTATCATCTACGCCGCCCAAGGAGGTTGGGTCCCTTTTTGAGTCTTGGTCCTTCCAAGGTTTCTTCCTATAACACTCAGGGAGTTTTTCCTTGCCACTGTCGCCCTAGGCTTGCTCAATTTGGGATTGGACGTAGTTATTAGGAGATAATCTAAACTTGTAAAGTTGCTTTGGGACAGATCTGACTTGACTTGGATAACTATATCAGAATATTCAGTACAAGTAATGAAATGTATTTAGTATGATGGCTCTTGCAATTTCTCTGTTTAGACTGTATAGACTATTTACAGTTTTCTCGTTCACAATCTAAACTCGTCATACCAAACTGAAATTGAAACTGAAAAAACATTATAAACTGCTCTGTATTTCTTTGTTTAATAAATGTTATTGCTTGATCGTTAGCTTTGTGAGGATGTGAAAACAGAGACTTGGCCGTCTTCAGATGGAGGAACATCAAAATCTTTGGGACTCGTCACCGCTGGGTTAATGATGAAGACTATAAAAGAGGAAGAACCTGATGAAAAAGGTTATATCTGTAAGACAGCAGGGCACATTAGAGTTCAATCTGGAGTTCTGTAACACTTCACATTTGATAGTATTTTACTTAAAATGATTGAACTGCAGGTAGAGGAATATTAATCTCTCTGGAACATATCACACCTGTGGACCAACAGAATGGAGAAATTCTGAAGAAGACTGAAAAAGAGGAAGAACCTGATGCTAAAGATAATGTCTGTAAGGCAGCAGCACATATTAAAGTTTAATATTTAGCTCAGTAACACATAAAATCATAATTCTGCTTTTAATTTGTACTATAATTAGCTTTAATTTCACAACCAGAGAACCAGTCCCACAACAGATATTTGTCTATTGTTTAGTAATTCACATGTTTATTTGTGGAGTTTGTATTTAATTAAAAATGATTGAACTGCAGGTGGAGGAACATCAAGCTCTCTGGAACATATCACACCTGTGAACCAACAGAATGGAGAAATCCTGAAGAAGCCTGTAAAAGAGGAAGACCCTGATGATGTTTCCCTCTGTAAGAGAACATGGTGCATTAGAGTCCAGGAACTTACAATGTTAGAAGCCTAAAAATAAAGGAAGGGAAAATGATCAGCCAAAGTCTAGAGCTTAAAGTGTTTATCAGGATTAAAGTCCTGTTACCCTTTTTGTCTTTTCTTCTTCCAGACTGTGAGGAGTGCAGAACCTTCTTCATCAACAAGTGTGAGGTTCATGGTCCAGCTCTCTTCATCTCTGATAGCCCCGTTCCCATGGGGGTCACAGATCGAGCCAGACAAACCCTTCCACCTGGCCTAGAGATTGGGGAGTCTGGTATTTCTGATGCAGGTCTGGGAGTGTTTAATAAGGGGGAGACGGTTCCAGTTGGTGCTCACTTCGGACCCTA
>JAJAGP010006776.1:0-18352 GCA_025084515.1 Ancistrus triradiatus | reverse complement strand
AGTGGTTCTGCAGGTGGGGACCACAGACCACTTCTCAGTACCTATGCTTTCTGGCTGATGTTTTGGTCACTTTTGAATGTTGGTGGTGCTTTCACACTCGTGGTAGCATGAGACGGACTCTACAACCCACACAAGTGGCTCAGGTAGTGCAGCTCATCCATGATGGCACATCAATGCGAGCTGTGGCAAGAAGGTTTGCCGTGTCTGTCAGCGTAGTGTCCAGAACCTGGAGGCCCTACCAGGAGACAGGCCAGTACACCAGGAGACGTGAAGGAGGCCGTAGGAGGGCAACAACCCTGCAGCAGGACCGCCACCTCCACCTTTGTGCAAGGAGGAACAGGAGGAGCACTGCCAGAGCCCTGCAAAATGACCTCCAGCAGACCACAAATGTGCATGAGTCTGCACAAATGGTTAGAAACCAACTCCATGAGAATGGTATGAGGGTCCGACGTCCACAGATGAGGGTTGTGCTCACAGCCCAACACCGTGCAGGATGCTTGGCATTTGCCAGAGAACACCAGGATTGGCAAATTCACCACTGGCGACCTGTGCTCTTCACAGATGAAAGCAGGTTCACACTGAGCACGTGACAGACGTGACAGAGTCTGGAGACACTGTGGAGAGCGATCTGCTGCCTGCAACATCCTTCAGCATGACCGGTTTGGCAGTGGGTCAGTAATGGTGTGGGGTGGCATTTCCATGTGCTCGCCAGAGGTAGTCTGACTGTCATTAGGTACCGAGATGAGATCCTCAGACCCCTTGTGAGACCATATGCTGGTGCGGTTGGCCCTGGCTTCCTCCTAATGCAGGACAATGCTAGAACTCATGTGGCTGGAGTGTGTCAGCAGTCCCTGCAAGATGAAGGCATTGAAGCTATGGACTGGCCCGCTCGTTCCCCTGACCTGAATCCGATTGAGCACATCTGGGACATTATGTCTCGCTCCATCCACCAACGTGACGTTGCACCACAGACTGTCCAGGAGTTGGCGGATGCTTTAGTCCAGGTCTGGGAGAAGATCCCTCAGGAGACCATCCGCCACATCATCAGGAGCATGCCCAGGCGTTGTAGGGAGGTCATACAGGCACGTGGAGGCCACACACAATACTGAGCCTCATTTGGACTTTTTTTTAAGGACATTACATCAAAGTTGGATCAGCCTGTAGTGTGTTTTTCCACTTTAATTTTGTGTGATTTCCATTGATGATTTTTGTGTGAATTTGTTGTCAGCACATTCAACTTTGTACAAAGTATTCAATGAGAATATTTCATTTTATATATATATATATGTATGTATGTATATGTATACATATGTATCTGTGAAAAGGTATGTGGATGCAACACTTAACTGTCTTGGTCCTTGTGTGTTAAATGAGCTTGGGCCGCTACTCAGTGCTCATATTCAGTTATTGACAGGTAAAAGGACATTAACAGTGCTGCTAAAGTGACTGTGCTGTGTTGTTTAATGGGGAATGACATAAGCAAAGTTTCCTCATGCACATCAACACTACAATACTGTAAACACAGCGTCTCTTAATTAATTATTAAAAATCTGGTCACTTTGCATTGTAGGGATTAATAGTTTCACATGCCTATTCTGTTTCTTAGGTCATCTATAGCAACTGCAGACAGCGCAAAAGTAAGTCATGCTCCCATAAATATTTAAAACTCTTAATTCCTTATAATTGCAGCAGGCTAAAGATTGTTTTTGTTTCTTTTTTTATACAAGAAAGCTAAACATTAGTTTGAACTGTTCTTATTCAGTAATAAAAAAGGAATGTTTCCACTCAGTTATTTAATATATGGTGAAACTATAATATATAATACAGCATTTATTTACAAGTTTAAACCTCTGTTTCTAGTACGGTAAATTATTGTCATTGCGTGGGACAAAAGTTTAAACAAATGTTTGCATTGTTTAGACTTCAGAAAAAAGTAAAAAAGTAAGAATATCAAATTGTGAACTCAGTACTGTGAATCGTATCAGTATCGAGTATCATTACACCCCTAGTTTGTACTGTATGTTTGTGCTCTCCAGTTATCCGATTATTATGGAACAATATTATTTCCTTGCAAAATAAAATAAATAAAAATTCTTCTCAGGATGTCATTGTCATATGTACTTAAAAATTATGTCAATCTACAACATCTGACAAGGTTACATTTGTCGTTTACATTTGAGATCTGTAATATAAGGGTGGGCAAAATGACGATATTTTATCGTATCGTGATAAATTTTGTTATCGTGATAGATGATATGCTTTTCTGAGCATCAGTACTTAAAGAACACTGAAAAACTGCATGATTCATTATGACAAGTGTAATTCGTCCTGTTTAATTAAATGAAGTGCAGCACATTTTTAACATAAATCACTTTATGGGATATTATTTGAATAGTAGTTTTTAAGAATCTGTCGCTACTGATGCATTTTGTTTGTGAGCACATGTGTATATAAGCTTTGGATTTTGAGTTATGGTATTAATTAGAACATACCGGTTTGAAAGCCAGCATACAGTGGTGCTTGAAAGTTTGTGAACCCTTTAGAATTTTCTATATTTCTGCATAAATATGACCTAAAACATCATCAGATTTTCACACAAGTCCTAAAAGTAGATACAGAAAATACAGTTAAACAAATGAGACGAAAAATATTATACTTGGGTCATTTATTTATTGAGGAAAATGATCCACTATTACATATTAGTGAGTGGCAAAAGTATGTGACCCTTTGCTTTCAGTATCTGGTGTGACCCCCCCCCCCTGTGCAGCAATAACTGTAACTAAACATTTCCTGTAGCTGTTGATCAGTCCTGCACACCGGCTTGGAGGAATTTTAGCCCATTCCTCCGTACAGAACAGCTTCAGCTCTGGGATGTTGGTGGGTTTCCTCACATTAGCTGCTCGCTTCAGGTCCTTCCACAACATTTTGATTGGATTAAGTCAGGACTTTGACTTGGCCATTCCAAAACAATGAACTTTATTCTTCTGTAACCATTCTTTGGTTAGAACGGCTTGTGTGCTTAGGGGCGTTGTCTTGCTGCATGACCCACCTTCTCTTGAGATTCAGTTCATGGACAGATGTCCTGATATTTTCATTTAGAATTCTCTGATATAATCCAGAATTCATTGTGATGTACATGTCAATGATGGCAAGCCGTCTTTGCCCAGATGCAGCAAAAAAGGCCCAAACCCTGATACTAGCCATGGTTTCACACAGATGGGATAAGGTTCTTATGCTGGAATGCAGTGTTTTTCCTTTCTCCAAACATAAGGCTTTTTTTTTTAACCAAAAAGTTTCTATTTTGGTCTGGCTTGTCTATGTGATCTTTAGCAGTTGCTTTCTCCTTGCAACCCTTCCATGCACACCATTGTTGTTCAGTGTTGTTCTGATGGTGGACTCATGAACATTAACATTAGCCAATGTGAGAGAGACCTTCATCTTTGTTGGTCGACCACTCCCTGGGGAGGGGTACAAAGGTCTTGAATTTCCCTCCATTTGTACACAAATCTGTCTGACTGTGCATTGGTGGAGTCCAAAACTCTTTAGAGATGGTTTTGTAAACCGTTTCCAGCCTGATGAGCAATCAACAGTTTTTCTGAGGTCCTCAGAAATCTCCTTTGTTTGTGCCATGATACACTTCCACAAACATGTGTTGTGAAGAGCAGACTTTGATAGATCCCAGTTCTTTAAATAAAACAGGGTGCCCACTCACACCTGATTGTCATCCCATTGATTGAAAACACCTGACTCTAATTTCACCTTCAAATTAACTGCTAATCCTAGAGGTTCACATACTTTTTCCACTCACTAATATGTAATATTGGATCACTTTCCTCAATAAATAAAAGACCAAAGTATAATATTTTGTCTCATTTGTTTGAACTGGTTCTCTTTATCTACTTTGTGTGAAAATCTGATGATGTTTTAAGTAATATTTATGCACAAATATAGAAAATTCTAAAGGGTTCACAAACTTTCAAGCACCACTGTAGAACTAAAAAAAAAAAAACTCAACTCGCCGTGGTTTGGAAGAAGAAGAATGCTGAGTTGTATCCCAAGAACACCATACCTACTGTGAAGCATGGGGGTGGAAACATCACGCTTTGGGGCTTTTTCTGCAGAGGGGACAGGACGACTGATCCGTGTTAAGGAAAGAATGAACGGGGCCATGTATCGTGAGATTTTAAAGCCAAAACCTCCTTCCATCAGTGAGAGCATTGAAGATGGAACGTTGGCTGGGTCTCTTCCAGCATGACAATGATCCCAAACACACCGCTCGGGCAACAAAGGAGTGGCTCCGTAAAAAGCATTTCAAGGTCCTGGAGTGGCCTAGCCAGTCTCCAGACCTCAGTCCTATAGAAAATTTGTGGAGGGAGTTGAAAGTCCGTGTTGCCCCAAAACATCACTGCTCTAGAGGAGATCTGCAGGGAGGAATGGGCCAAAATACCAGCTAACAGTGTGTGCCAACCTGGTGAAGACTTACAGGAAACATTTGACCTCTGTCATTGCCAACAAAGGTTATGTTACAAAAGGTACTGAGTTGAACATTTGTTATTGACCAAATACTTATTTTCCACCATGATTTACAATTAAATTATTTAAAAAATCCTACAATGTGATTTTCCTGGATTTTTTTCCTGTCATTTTGTCTCTCATAGTTGAATTGTAGCTATGATGAAAATTACAGACCTCTCTCATCTTTCTAAGTAGGAGAACTTGCACAATCAGTGGCTGACTAAATACTTTTTTGCTCCACTGCAGTTATTGTGGACCAGAATCAAATTGAAGGTTAAGTTAAATTAAGGATATACTATAGACCTTATAAGATACCTATCCAGGTTAACATAGCACGTCTTTGTAATATACGTATGGAAGCATCTCTCACTATTCTCCATGAACAGAGTAGGGGGTCTCTTAATCCATCCGAAAAATCCCAAAAAAGATCAATTCAGCTCCACTGTAGAAATTAATGCACATAATGTACAGGAGGTCCATTTTACCAGCATCATTCACCCTTTTTAACAGTTCATCACTTCACCAGGACATTACTGCACATTAAAGAATATTCCAAGTATAAGCCTGTTGGACATCTGTTTCATGTTTGCTCATTATTTGCATTTTATATTCTGCAGTGCTTCTTTATACCTTTATATTTACTTCTAAACTTATCTTCAGCCCTTGTACTTACCTTTATATTTGTATTCTATATATATATATATATATATATATATATATATATATATATATATATATATTCTACCTTTATATTTACTTCTATATATATGATTTCCTTGAATTCCCTATACATTTGTGCAGCTACTGTGGTTGCTGTAATGTGTGAATATCCCACTGGGATTAATAAAGTGATCTGTCAATCTATCCTTCAGCCTGAGATATCATGATGCTTGCTGTCAGTAATGCCGGTCTCAATGTCATGAAGAACACCACAATATCTTGTAAAAACCACACGATTTCTGTGTAGATGTTCTATCTCCTAATACCGTTTACATTTATGTCAATTAGCAGACGCCCTTATCCAGAGCGACTTACAATTGGTACAGTCTTACAGTCCAAGCAATTGTGGGTTAAGGGCCTTGCTCAAGGACCCAGCAATGGCAGCCTGGTAGAGTTGGGATTTGAACCCTGGACCTTGTGGTCCATAGTCCAGTACCTTAACCGCAAGGCATAAAAATGACATATATCAAAATAAAGAAATCCTGAACAGGATGTCAAACTCTTGATTTGTGCTTTTGTATTCGTAACAATTTATTTAACAATAGATAACCATGGCAAAACATAACATTTTAAGTACAATCAGTTTTAAATAAAACATTTATTGGGACAGTTAACTGAGTGTGGATGGCACAGCGGTCCAGAGATTAGCGCTATCGCCACACAGCTTCACAGATCCCCAGTTTGATTCTCACATTCCAAGTACATGCATTACTACTGGGATTTTTCCACTGCTGGTAGACCCGCATGACTGTACGCTTTAATACACCTAAATTCAGCTACTTCCTTCACACTATGGCCTTTGGTACACCCAAATACAATCACTCCTTTTTGCCAATCATTGACATTTGCTTTGTGAGCCATTTTCCACATTCACTGTACCACTTTCTCTCGATTGTCCCCACGAGGATAGAAAGACCAGCCATTTCTTTCTTTGTGGGGACATTTTGCTGGACCTCATGGGGAAACTGCTTTTTTACAGTAACCACAACACCCTTTTGAAAAACTACAACAGTAAATAGATCTCCATTAGATTACTGAGGTTAAAGTTAGGGTAGGTGTAGATGTATCATTATGAGCTGCAGTAATCGTTATGTTAGTTGAAAGTCCCCACCAGGTTGAGACAAACGTGGTGTGTGTGCGTACCAATAACTCTACCTGCTTTATGAAAAGCTTGTGCTTAAAAGTGTTCAGCTATCAAGCAAGGTAATATCATAATGAAATTAAGTTGGGCAAATTATTATTAAACCATAATAATGGGTTCTCTATAAGTAAATTATTATATAAATTATTATCTATAATAAAACATATTTTGATAAAGTATTACCCCTCCTGAACTTGCAATTGAAGTATGGTGATTTAGAAAGGGCATGGTTCCCAAAGCAACACAGCCTCTCTCTGTCTCTCTCTATCTCTCTCTACCCCCCATTTGGTTATATGGAGTCCCTGTGGAGTCCCATGTTCACTGCCCAGAATCATTCGTCTTTAACTCTGGTATTTACTTAAGCTACATCAACAAAATCAAACCTGATAAGAGAGAGCAAGTTGGATTTTTTACGGGTGAAGCTCTGGAATGGGCAAATACATTTATCATAGAGGGGCAGCCTGTATTAAAGATAGTGTGAAATATTTTTTGACCTCCTAAGGAGATTTCGGGTCCCAAAAGGGAATTGGATCCAATAACTTTTTTGGGAAGAGCAAACAGTATCTGAGTCCCATGTAGAGACTTCTTAAATGAACACCACTGCAGTGGGAGGCGAACAGAAATAGGTGTTCCAAGAGTCCAAAGAGTCATGCCCAGTCCATGGGCACAGAGAAAAGTGCCCAGTTTCAGTGCACAGATAATCCAGTTCAAATACCCAAAAAATCCTGTCTCCAGGTGTAAGGACATCCTACAAACATATCCAGTCCAGTTGCCCTGACAATCCTGCTTAGTTCAGGTGCAGTTCTGTCCAGTCCAAGGTTCCAATGAGTCAAGTCACTGAAGTGTGTCAAGTCAAGTCTGAAGGCTGAGTCACACTTGACAAAATTGTTCAGCCACTTCCCTTTTTGAGCTGATTGAGCTGACCTGCTTCTTCGGTCATCCAAGGCCATCATGTGTCTTTAGCCCTCAAATGCTAAGCAGGTCTGGTATTCTAGTAAGGATGAGAGGTTAAGTAATACACTCATCTGTTTTCTCATTTCAGTAATATTGATCCACGATTCAATACACAGTGATTCACTTTTTTTTTTTTTTTTTTACATCTGCAACTAAAAGGAAAACTTTCTGGAAAGGAAAGGAAATGAATACCAACCGAACGGAAAACTGGCTTTCAGGCTGAGCAGTTAGCATTAGCAGCTAGTGCCCTGAGTAAGTGATGGCTTTCACTTTTCACTTTCAATCCATTACTCATTAAACGACATGAGATTTTTCAACATTTTATTATAAAATAAGCTTTGTGTTAATGATTTTGGCCAACTGTAGGTTCATGTAATGTTAATGTGTAATAGGCTCCACTATGATACAATATGGACTATATTAAACTCTTCATGATACATTTAGCTTGTGATGTATTTGTCAAAACGTGTCTCGAACGTAAATCAAGGCATTTATAATACAACTCCATTTATGCATATCATGTCTTATACAGTGTGGATTTTCTAGGGGTCTGGAACAGATTAATTCCATTTGCATTATTGTTAATGGGAAAAATATACTCTGTACTCGTTGTTTTCGGTTCTCGACAAGCCTTCTGGAACGAATTAACGGTGAGAACTGAGGCCACTGTACTTACTTTGTGGCTTTTGGAGTCATTTTGGGCATGCAGCCCTTTCATAGGCCTTATAAATCCACTGATTATACAATGCAGTGATTTTTGGCTACTTGTGCTGGACATACAAGAAGATCGATTCTTTTCCCTGATTCATTCTTTTGATCAACTGATCTTGTAACCATATTTGGACACAAAATTGTATGTCATGACTCAATGTTAGTCTCAAATCAAAAACCTGAACATACCAAAAATTTGGATTAGGTAAGATTAAAAACTTACTATCCACTTCATTAGGCATACCTTGTTAGTACTGGGTTACTTTTTGCCTTTTGCCTGTTTTGTCTTCAGAACTGCCTTAATTCTTTGTGTCATTCAACAAGGTGCTGGAAACATTCCTCAGAGATTTTGGTCCATATTGACATGCAGGAACTGTTGGCTGCACATCCATGATGAGAATCTCTCGTTCACGTTGAGATCCAGTTGAGCATAGTGAACTCACTGCCATGTCCAAGAAACCAGTTTGAGATGATTTTGGGTTTGTCAAGCATTATCCTGTTGGAAGTAGCCATCAGAAAATGGTACACTGTGGTCATAAAGAGATGAACATGGTCAGCAACAATACTCAGGTAAGCTGTGGCATTTCAACGATGCTCAATTGTCTGTGTAGGTTTCTCAACTGGATGACTTATTGGTTCTTGAAACTTCAGTCGAAAGGCTTCAAATGAGGCTATGAAAAAGCTCTAGAAGCTGAAGAGTTCTGACCCACCCTGCCAATTCAATGGTCATTAGGATCACAGGGGCCAAGACGTGACCCATCTACGAGTCTTTGCCCCACCCCTTCAATCATGTTAGTCCTTAGGGTCACATGGGTTAAGGATACCAATGTTTACCTTTACATTGCACTTATCCAGAGCGACTTACAATCTTACAATCCAAGCAATTGTTAAATTGCTAAATGCTGTAAATGTAAAGGCCTTGCTCAAGGACCCAACAGTGGCAGCTTGGCAGAGGTGGGATTTGAACCCTGGACTTTTTGGTCCATAGTCCAGTACCTTAACCACTAGGCTACCACAGTCCACAGTTCATATTTTGGACCAGTTATCAGCCACCTTCAAAGCAGTCTTGAAATCTTGAGTTTTGAGATTCCTTCCTAGGAGGATTAACCCCCATTCACACCACAATGACTCATGACCACCTCCAAGGTGATAGCCATACTAGAAGTCAAATACTTGGGACTCCCCATCAGCTCCTTTCGGGTGAGAGGTGAAATGTCTTCAAGAACCAAGAAGAAGTTCAGTTGACTTGAGCTTAATGCTCAGTTGGTATTAAGGGACCCAGAGTGTGCCAAGAAATTATCCCCCACACCATTACCACAACACTGGCCTGAACCATTGATACAGGGCAGGATGGATTCACGCTTTCATGCACTGACCCTGCCATCCAAATGTCGCAACAGAAACCGAGACTCCTCAGACCACGATGGTGAGCACAATTTTGGTGAGTCTGTGTGACCTGGAGCCTCACAGACTCACCAAAATTGTGACACCCAGTGTGGTATTCTGCTGCTGTAGCCCATCTGCTTCAAGGTTTCGGCATGCTGTGCATTCAGGGATGTTCTTCTGCATACCTCGGTTGTAACGAGTGGTGATCGAGTGTGGGACTGTGGTAGCCTAGCAGTTAAGGTGCTGAACTATGGACCAAAAGGTCCAGGGTTCAAATCCCTGGAAAACTGCCACTGTTGGGTCCTTGAGCAAGACCCTTAACCCACAATTGCTTGGACTGTAAGATTGTACCAATTGTAAGTCGCTCTGGATAAGGGCGTCTGCTAAATGCTGTAAATGTAAATGTAAATGAGTTACTGGTGCCTTTCTCTCAGCTCGATCCAGTCTGGCCTCTGACATTCAAAGTTCAAAGTCACTTAACTCACCTTGCTTCATCATTCTGATGCTCGGTTTGAACTTCAGCAAGTTGTCTTGACCATGTCTACAATGCATTGAGTTGCTGCCATGTGATTGGCCGATTAGATATTTGCATTAACAAGCAGTTAAAGAGTTACCTAATAAGATCATTACAGATACCTAATAAAGTGTCCAGTGAGGGTGTATTATAACATGAGTGCTTAACAGAAACAAATTCAAACTCATAATGTTTAAAAAATATATATACTTTTTAAATATATATTTGCAAAAGTAAGTAAAAAGTTGAAAACAGGTTATATAGAACCAAACATAAGAGTTAACATAACAGAGATAAAGCCCAGTCAGGCTGTCTGGGGCTCTTTAGAAAGTTCACTGTGTCCATTCTTGCGACATTAAAGAGGTACCTGCAAATGCGCTTTTAAGCAACATGGAGTGAGATGTTTTTTTTGTCTGACATCAAGCTGCTAATGATTTTAATGAGAGCTCCTTCCCAAGTCATCTCTTTCTCTCTTTTTTCCATCAAATACATCACACTAAAACAAAATCAATGAGCAAGGATTAATTAGGCCCCTTTTAGATGCCTTCTGCTGTATTTTCGTCTTCCTTTCTCACCCTCGCTTCCCCCTCTCTCTTTCTCTCTCAGATGAAGGGATGCTGTGTTGTATTTAAACGGTGTCATTTGACATTTAGATGCAAGAGGGGGATAAAAGCCGAGGAGAAAAACAGCAAACACGGGGACAGTTTTTGACAGTTCTTTGTCACGCCGAGGGAGAAGAAAGGGGGCCGACTGTGAGATGCGACTTTGAAGCCCCGGAAATTTGTAATGAAAAATTTAAGCTACAAGAGAGAGGGGGTGGAAAAGGGGGAGGAAAAAAAGAAAAAGTCGAGCCATTCATTTGGCTCTGCATACATTAGCGGTGCTGGTAATTCAAAGGTTTTTCACTATGTATTTTTGTAATTTTGCCTCTAATAAATATCTTACAGAATTGCTTTGATATTTCCAATATTGTCGCTGTGACTGGCCTGCACCGCAGAGAAAAGAGGGAAAATAATCATGAGAACTCGTGTCTCTAATGAGAAGGTCATTGCACTCTAATTATCACAGACGGCTCTGCCTCAGCCCTTCAAAGAGCTCCAGGAATGCACAGACAAGGCAGACAATGCTTCAGACAAACATACAGAAACATATAGACACCTATGCATTTATGCTGACCTTGGATCTAAACTTATTAGCAAAGAAACCCCGTCACACAAGCAACGTTTTCTACTTTGTATACAGGTGACATTAGTAGATGCAATGAATGTAAAGTTCACAGCAAACACAACAGAATGTGAATTTGATTTAATATTGTTTCTTTCCTTTTGATTATTTTTCTAAACTTACTTTGACATGTACTTGTATCCTAACTTACTCGTACTTCCACATCCCTAAATGCTTTATGAAATATTTCTACATAGTATGCAGTTATCATCTCAAGTAGCAGAATCTCTCTTCAAGAAAAGAATAAAAAAAATTATAATAGCCTGCTATGTTAACCTGCATACATTTTTCTAGTAATCCATTAAATATGAATCACATCATGAATATTAAAACAGTGCTCATCTTGCAGTAACCATGAATTATCGGTGCATATGCATGATGTCAGTTACATTAGACAATCTAAGTGATGTATTAACGTCAGTCAGGAACATAATATATCTAGGATTGTTGCAAATGCCTGTAACCTCAAAGTCAAATGAGCTTCACCATGTGACAAGAAGTACAAACAAAGTGTATCAGACTAAAATACAACCTGTAGTGAATGTTAAAATGATGAAGTCGCGGTGCTACTTGGTCCAAAAACTCTACAAATGTAAAACAACAGACAACAGTAGCCTTTTAGCATAGCAATGCTGCCACCCCACAACACTAATTTGCACTTAAGGTTGCATTTCATTTAATATTTGGATGCTGCAATGCAATTGCTTCCTCATGTGATGTACTAATGTAAGTATTGGACACGGTGCATGTAGAGATGTATGTAGAGACACAGCAATAGAAGCACTTTGTAGTTCTACAGTGACAGACTGTAGTCCATTTGTTTCTCTCTACACACTTTGTTGGACCACCACATGTAGGTACTATTTGGGTGGCGGGACCATTCTCGCACTTGCACTGAAAACTGATTTGGTGGTGGTGTGTTATGTTCATGTTTGTGCTGGAATGAGTGGAAGTAGACAAAGCGTTGCTGCTGGAGTTTTTAACACCTCACTTGTCAAACTCCTGGAACTGAAAAATAGTCCAGCAATCAAAACATATCCAGTCCACCATCATCCTGTATGATTGTCCTGTCGAACACTGATGAATGATTGAGTAGCAAAATTGTGGAGCAATCCTCCAGCCAGCACTGTTCAACATACACTAATGTACCACCACCACCACCACATCAGTATTACTGTAATGCTGAGGAATGATCCACCACCCAAATAATGATCCAATATTACATATTAGTGAGTGGCTTTCAGTATCTGGTGTGACCCCACGTGATCTTTAGCAAACTGCAGACCTGAGCAGCAATGTTCTTTTTGGAGAGCAGTGGCTTTTCTTCTTTGCAAGCCTGCCATGCACACCATTGTTTGTTCATTGTTCTTCTGATGGTGGGACTCAAGAACATTTAACATTAGCCAATGTGAGATAGGGCCTTCAGTTGCTTAGAAAGTTACCCTGGGGTCTTTGTGACCAACTCACCAACTATTACACCGCCTTGCTCTTGGAGTGATCTTTGTTGGTCGACCACTCCTGGGGAGGGTAACCATGGTCTTGACCTTTCCTCCATTTGTACAACAATCTGTCTGACTGTGGATTGGTGGAGTCCCAAAACTCTTTTAGAGATGGTTTTGTAACCTTTTTTCCAGCCTGATGAGCATCAACAACTCTTTTTCTGAGGACCTCAGAAATCTCTGTTAGTATGATACACTTCCACAAACATGTGCTGTGAAGAGCAGACTTTGATAGATCCCTGTTCTTTAAATAAAACAGGGCGCTCACTCGCACCTGATTGAAAACACCTGACTCTAATTTTAACTTCAAATTAACAGCTAATCCTAGAGGTTCACATACTTTTTCCACTCACTAATATGTAATATTGGATCATTTTCCTCAATAAATAACTGACCAAGTATAATATTTTTGTCTCATTTGTTTAACTGGGTTCTCTTTATCTACTTTTAGAACTTGTGGGAAAATCTGATGAAGTTTGTGGTCATGTTTATGCAGAAATATAGAAAATTGTAAAGGGTTCACAAACTTTCAAGCACCACCGTACATGGCAAGTGGAAGTGATGAAATGGTTAGTGTAGAAACAAGGAGATGTACCTAATCCTGGTTTCACCAGTATTTACTTTTACACCACTACCTCACACCCAAAGTACAAATGACATTAAAAACCTGTTATTATTACAATAATCAATATTACAATTTAATTAGTAAAACACATTAGTTTGCACAAATAATTAGTAATTAATAATAGAAAAGATTATATACTTGTTTAGGCTTTCGACTAGAGATAACTGGCCTCCATCTACGGTGGTATTTTTGATTGTTTGAAGATTGAAGATTTTGGACCGAAATGCAAACACTTTGTTTACCAAAAACCAAACACAGAACCCCAACATAAATACATCATGCTTACCATGAAGCACAGTTGTGGCAACATTATGTTGTGAGGGCGTTTTTCTTCAGTGGGGACTGGGCAATTTATAAGGAAAAAATGGACTGATGGAAATTGATAAAAAAAAAAATGGATGTTGCCAGGTACACCCACCTTTTTCGAGGAAACCTGCCACCTGTTGCTAGACCAGTGGTTCACAAACTTTTTATGCAGTTCTGCAATACAAAACTGTTTCCCACAGTGTTTCCCAGTTGGGCAGGTGGTTAAGCACAGCACACCAAAAAAACAACCAAAAACAAGACAGTGTTTTAAGGTTAGGAAGGTGAACGTGCTTGAGTAAAACTAGTTTGGAAAGAACTACACCTCTGAGAAATACGTTCATTCCAGGGCCTTCATGGGATTGCATTTGCACCACCAGTAGGAATGCTCGTCTGTCAGATATAAGATCAATAAAGCCCAAACTTCAGTGTCAGTCCATTTGTTTTTTTTGATGTGTTGACTACCAGTGAACAAGTATATATAAAAATAGCAGGTACTCTTAACATTGGCACTTGCTTCTGGACCAACCACATTCACTTGTGTTATGTCTGGACCCATCGGCATACACTTACATCTGGATTAATCACTACATACTTACATCACTCAGGAACCCCGAGAAAAGTTAGGAGCTAAAAAGTCCGTATACATGGCGTTCTACAAACTTCAGTCATCCCCAATTCCTGCAATACAATTCTAAGAACTATGAAAAAGTTGATATACTGCGCAAGCATGTAAAGTCAGAGCCTCAGTCTAAATCCAAGCAGTCTATTGCCACTTAGCAAGAAATTTTACTGAAGTTGAACAATTGTGCAAGGAATAATGGGAAAATATTTCCCAATATACCGTGGTGTGAAAAAGTGTTTGCCCCCTCCCTGATTTCCTATCTTTTTTTGCATGTTTGTCACACTTAAGTGTTTCGGAACATAAAACCAATTTAAATATTAGTCAAAGACAACACAAGGAAACACAAAATGCAGTTTTTAAATGAAGGTCTTTATTATTAAGGGAGAAAAAAATCCAAACCTACATGGTCCTGTGTGAAAAAGTGATTGCCCCCTAAACCTAATAACTCGTTGGGCCACCCTTAGCAGCAACAACTGCAACCAAGCGTTTGTGATAACTTGCAATGAGTCTTTTACAGCGTTGTGGAGGAATTTTGGCCACTCATCTTTGCAGAATTGTTGTAATTCAGTCACACTGGAGGGTTTGAGCATGAACGGCCTTTTTAAGCTCATGCCACAGCATCTCTATAGGATTCAGGTCAGGACTGTGACTAGGCCCACTCCAAAGTCTTCATTTTGTTTTTCTTCAGCCATTCAGAGGTGGACTTGCTGGTGTGTTTTGGATCATTGTCCTGCTGCAGAACCCAAGTTCGTTTCAGCTTGAGGTCACGAACAGATGGCCAGACATTCTCCTTCAGGATTTTTTGGTAGACAGCAGAATTCATAGTTCCATTTATCACAGCAAGTCTTAAAGGTCCTGAAGCAGCAAAACAGCCCCAGACCATCACACTACCACTTTTCTGAAATGCTGTGTTACTTTTACGGCAGATGTAATGGGACACACACCTTCCAAAGAGTTCAACTTTTGTCTCGTCAGTCCACAGAATGTTTTCCCAAATGTCTTGGGGATCATCAAGATGTGTTCTGGAAAAATTGAGACGAGCTTTAATGTTCTTTTTTCTCAGCAGGTTTTCGTTTTGGAACTCATGCAGGCCATTTTTGCCCAGTCTCTTTCTTATGGTGGAGGCATGAACACTGACCTTAACAGAGGCAAGTGAGGCCTGCAGTGCTTTGGATGTTGTTGTGGGGTCTTTGTGACCTCTTGGATGAGTCGTCGCTGCACTCTTGGGCTAATAATTGGTCAGCCGGCCACTCCTGGAAAGGTTCACCACTGTTCCATGTCTTCACCATTTGTGGATAATGGCTCTCACTGTGGTTCGCTGGAGTCCCAAAGCTTTAGAATGGCTTTATAACCCTTTCCAGACTGATAGATCTCAATTACTTTCTTTCTCAATCGTTCCTGAATTTCTTTGGATCTCAGCATGATGTGTAGCTTTTAAGGATCTTTTGGTGTACTTCACTTTGTCAGGCAGGTCCTATTTAAGTGATGTTCTGATTGAAAACAGGTGTGGCAGTAATCAGGCCTGGGTGTGGCTAGAGACAGTGAACTCAAACAAGGGGAGCAATCTCCTTTCCACACAGCTCCATGTAGGTTTGAATTTTTTTCTCCTTTAATAATAAACACCTTAATTTAAAAACTGCGTTTCGTGGGGGGGTTTACTGGTGTTGTCTTTGACAAATATTGAAATGGTTTGATGTTCCAAAACACACTCTAAGTGTGACAAACAAGAAAAAACCATAGGAAATACAGGAAGGGGCAAACACTTTTACACTCCACTGTAGGTGTGTAAAGCTGGTACAGACATATCCACACATAATGATGATGGTAAATAAATGTGACTCTAGTATTTAATCAGGGAGCTAATTACTTTATCACTTTTCTAGTTTTTCATTTGTTCAGAGTGTTTGCCTTTTTTTCTTGTTACTTGAATGTTGTAAGGCAATAGGTGTCAAAGTCATGCCGGAAAGAATAAAAAAATAATAAATAAATAAAATAAAAGGGCTTTAATCAATGGGCAGTTATAATTATGTTGATCTTTAGCGTTATGTTAGGTGTTTAGTTTTTCTTGTACAGAATGTCAATAAACAAGTTGGTGGTGTGTGAGAGAGAGAGAGAGAGAGAGAGAGAGAGAGAGAGAGAGAGAGAGAGAGAGAGAGAGAGCCTCTCTGACAACACTGATGTTAGAGAGGTGGAGTGTTTGTGTTGCAGATTGTTACAAGGGTTGAGGAAAATAAACCTCCCCTCTCTTTTCCTCCATTTCACATCAAAACCCAGAGGCAGATTGTAATTATGGCCAGGGACAGATGTGTCCTGGGATAAGGCTGTTTACATGACTAAAAGTGATGTTCTTCCTTCGTTTTCTATCTGCAAAGGGGGAAAAGGAGCTCGGCGTATAAATTGTAGCACTTTATCAGAAGCACGTAATTTCCACCAATCCAGTGCTGTTAATCATTCACAGGTCGTTGCTTAGATTCAGCATTACTGCCAGACCCGAGCAAGAGAGAGCTTAATCTCCTTCTCTCTCTCCTTCCCTCTCAGTCTGAAGACAGACTTCATCCATCTGTCTCAGCATTTATTTAGAAATAATTAAAATTTGCAAGAGGAGTCGGAAGCTTTTGTACAAAAACAAATGATCATTTATTTATAAGGCAAAAACAGGGTTGGGGAAGTAGCACAGATATTTCATTATTTATGACATTTTTCAAGCAGACTTATTTTATACAATCCTGTGATTTTTTTCTTCACCCATGCAAAAGCGTGTGGAATGTTTTTGTGCTAGTTCCTCAGGAAAAGTTGCAGATTAATCAGAAAATGAGTGTATAATACAACTGTGTAAAAAATCCTTTTTTCAATTATAGACTTTTAAAATATTCGAATTGCTCTAATTAACAAGGGTGAACGGCAATGAAACGCATTCCCGTGCCTTTGACACTTGTAAGCAATCTCTATGTTGGAACTACAGCACAGGCGATGAAGGCTTAGTGGAGAAAGACATGAATTGCGGTCTTAATTCACGTATGTCGTGTGTGGCAGTTCAATGCTTAGTGCTGAAAAGAGCACTGGATCATAAACCTATAGGATTCAAAGCCAGACGGAACAGACTGAAGTGAGAGATGCTCATTTAAGTGCTGATTTACATTTATTCATAGACATTTTAATTGAGTCAGAGCATAATCTGTGCAGTTAAAGGTTAAGTGTATCAAGTCAGACAGTACCAGTCCTGAGATTAAAATTTAGCCCATGTGAGTTAACTCTATATTTCTGCATAAATATAGAACATCATTTCCACACGTCTTAAACGTAGACAAGGAGAACCCAATTAAATAAATGCAACAAAAATATTATACTTGGCCATTTATTTATTGAATAAAATGATTAAATATTACATATCTGTGACTGGAAAAAGTAGATGACCCTCTAGGATTAGCGTTTCATTTGAAAGTAAAAGTAGAGTAAAATTTCATTCAGTGGTAGAGGTGTGAGTGGGCAGTTGTATCTAAAGAACAGGGATCTAGCCAAGGCTGATATTTACAACACATTTGTGGAGGTACAATATGTAATGGCACCTACAAAGAAGATTTCTGACGACTTCCATAAAATGATGCTCATCAGGCTGGAAATGTTTCCAATCTCAGACAGAGTGTGTACAAATGGAGGAAGTTCAAGATCATTGTAACCCTCCGCAGCAGTGTCTGACCCACACGTAACACTCCAAGAGCAAGGTATGTAACAGTGCACAAGGTCACAAAGGAACCCAGGGTAACATCTAAACAACTGTAGGCCTCTGTCTTATTGGATAACGTTAATGTCCACCATCAGAAAAACACAGAACAACAATGGAGTGCATGAAAATGTTACAAGGAGAAAGCCACTGCTCTCCATAAACAACACTGTTGCCTTTCTAAAGATCATGTGGACAAGCCAGAACGCTAAAGCTATTGGTTTTGTAGAATGGTGGGGGGAATCAAAATAGAGCTTTTTGGTTTAAATGAGAACAGTCATTTCTGAAAAAAGGAAACCACAGCATTCCAGCACAGGTACCTTATCCTATCTGTGGTTTTGATAGGAACATGATTCGAGCCTTTGTTGCTGCATCTGGGCCAAGATGGCCATCATTAATGGAAAAATTAAATCT